>JAOVYX010019104.1:0-19028 GCA_035668315.1 Drosera spatulata
TGACAATTAGCTTAAATCATATTATATCAACTAGCTACTGAACTAAACCATTTAGCATGATTTATAGCTTTAACATACGTATTTTAGGTGATCAATCTAGCATACGCATGTTATATGATGATTCTAACAGGTTTCATGCATCAGTCCTTCATTGAGCACCTCTGGTTTATGTTAAATGCTCAAAATCTCATGATCTAATGACTTCGAAACTCATCAACACATCCCTACTATTGATCTACTCACACATAATCATGGACTAAAACGTGGAATTAAGCAAGGTAACGTAAACAATCATTATGATCAGTATGACAACTAAAGAACGAGTGTTTTACAGTGCACCTAGCGTTCCAAATCAAAGTCCAATGGGTTCCTATGCGTTACGGATCAAGGCATTCTCAATTCCCTCTCCAAAACCCGTCTTGCTTGCGTCTCTCGTCCTCTCAATCGTCTCTGCCTCCCTGAGCGTCTCCCCTTCTGTTCTCTGCTTGGAATAACCCTAGGGGGAGTATTTATAGGCGAGGTCATACAACCAGATCGATTCGACGGTTGAAACTCATCATTTTGCATCTCAAGATTCGTCGCGGCCGGGACCAGGCCTGTCGTGCCCGCGACACCATTAAAATCTGGAATTTCTGGAAAAACATTCATCGCGGGCAGATGGTCGTGCCCGCGACACAATGTACACCTAACCTAAAATCCAAAACTAAAAATATTAAATGACGTCCAAAAATTCTAAAAACTTACACATGATATCTAAACATACTAATCTAGTTAAACATGGTGAAACATTACCATAAAAACTCTCGAAGCACCTGCAATGACGATGAAACATAAAATTCGGCTTTTTGAGTTCATGGTTTGAGTACATGGTTTTGCTCCAAATTCCAAGCCAATCAGCCAAAAACATGAAAGCATAGCAGTACCAACATTCCAAGACAAAAAGACACTAGAAATATAACTTAGACAATACAAAAGGAATAAAACAAACGTTTAGAATAAAGAAATGATGTATGTTTTCATACACATCAATCGGGCCTATATAAGATGTCATTCGCCCTCTTCCTCGTCATCGCCTCCCACTCCATCCTCAAATGCTCTATGAGCTCGTGCCTCCACCAATAAAGATCCTACATACATTAAAAGAAAAATAGATATAAATAAAAATGTGAATGAACTAAAATCAATCAAAAAAAATTTTGTGCAGACATCTGTAGGAACAGAAAACATATATACAAAATTTATAAAGGCTCACATGAGAAGTAATATAAATGTAAATTTATTAATGAGTTATCATTAATTTACAAATTTTGGATTTATCATAATTACTTATGAGATTTACAAATAAAACCTGAATTGTCTAACATAACAAATCAATCATTCGAATCATCGTTCTCGTCCTCGTCTTCTTCCACTTTTTTCGATTTTTCAGATTCATCGTCTTCTTCTTGTTCCTTCTTCTCCATCTCTTCCCCTTCTACTATAAGATCTTCATCCTCATTCACTTCAACTTCCTCTTCTTCCATCACAGCTTCATCATCATCATCAAACTCAGGGGACATTAGTGAGACTGGTGTATCATTAGTATCTTTTTGAAAAGCTAAATCTTCTTGTTGAGCATCAATCATCCCTCGGCCTTTCATTCGAAACATAGCCCATCGTTGAGCTCTAGAAGTAAAGCTTAGGTATGGAGCATAACACACTTGCAAAGCTTGATTTGATAGGATAAATGGATTATATCGTCCTTGGTATCTCTTTGTTTTATCAATCTCAACCAATTGATATCTCTCACACATATTTATTCCTCTAATAGAGTCAAACCAATCGCATTTGAAGAGGATCGTTCGATATGCTCTTTCATCCCCAACAGATTGCAGCTCCACTATCTCTTGAAGGATGTCATAGTAATCTTTCTCACCATCTCATTTAGCATCATATGCCATAATTCTGAGTGGCTTTAGTGGAGCAATGTGTGAAAGTGTCAAATAAATACCCATTGATGTAATATTGAGGATACTTATACACTTGTATGGCTGGTCGTGACCCAAGGATACGAATCATCTCATTCGAAACATCGTGTGATAAAACCTGCACTCAACATAAAGATTTGAAGCTTCCAAAAAAGATTTAATTCGTAAGCACCAAACAAAATCACTCTCACATAATTCTAAAGCCATATGGGCCATAATTCCCCTTGTTTGCTCCATATCTTCTAACTTGATGTGAAACGCCCCCTTCTTATCATGTCTTACTCAAATAGCCTATATTCATAATGAAACAACCCTTGTGTTATCGAAAAAATCTCCTACCTAAATCAATTTAAGGACGCTTTTTAACAATACTCCTGAAATGACTTCCTACGTCTCATAATCCGAGAACAACTCAGAATTCCGCAAAACGTATGTATGGGTGGCGTAAAACTCCTTATCTAATCGCCATTTTTCCAGTGTTGTTACGTGGAAAATATCCCTTATTCCTTCGGAACATGATCGGATGTCAATGATGTCAAGATTTAGTATCCACCCTTATTCATCAATATGGCCCCCATTTTCCATAATTGCGACAATGATGTCAAGATTTAGTATCCACCCTAGGCCCAAAATAGTTTTGCAAAAATTGTTACGCTCCTCCATAAGATACGCCTCACAAATAGAGCCTCGATATATGTTTTGTTGCTAATCTTTCCTTTCAAGTGAAACAAAAACCTGCAAGGATGCTTGAGTATGTTCCTAGGATATTTTGAGATTAAAAAAAAGGTGTAATCTATAGATTAAATACCTTTCAAAAAGATACACCATCTGTAGTGAACCAGTCCAATAATTTTAACCTCATGTGGAAGGTGCAAAGGTAAGTGCTCCATAGAATTGAAAAATACAGGAGGAA
This sequence comes from Drosera spatulata, assembly GCA_035668315.1. Lineage (NCBI taxonomy): Eukaryota > Viridiplantae > Streptophyta > Magnoliopsida > Caryophyllales > Droseraceae > Drosera > Drosera spatulata. The sequence goes on from JAOVYX010019104.1 coordinate 2,881, forward strand.
ATAACCTTTCTAGCTTGCACAAAATCTTAGGTATCTACCTCTCCAATCACTTTACATCTTAACGTCATATAGTGTTACAACAGAGATCTCAGGTATCTACCACTCCAATCACTTTATATCTTAACGTCATATAGTGTTACAACAGAGATCTCTGGAAAAAGTAAAAAACGAAGCTCAATAAAGACACTCCATACATGATTGGATTGAAACAGCTTCTTGAAGGCAATAGGAAGCAGTCTTGACATGATGACATGACAATCATGACTCTTTAGTCTCTTCAGACACCATTCTTTCTCACGAACACAGCATCTCAGATTAGATGTATATCCATTAGCAAACCTCACTTCTTGATCCATTCATACATCTTTCTTGCCTCCTTTTTCAAAACATAAGGAGCCTCAGGCATGACCGTTTGTTCGAGCCTCTCCTATTCCTCAAAGTCTTCAAATATAACTTCGGACGCTTGCAATACAACCTGATGACTTTTTCTGCTATATCTGTGTCTTTTGTTTTGCCCTTTACGTCCATAACAATGTCAAATAAATTATCAAACATGTTTTCTCAACATGCTTGGCATCGAGATTATGCCTGATTAGTAATTTGCTCCAATACGGCAGATTCCAAAAAATGTTATGTTACTGTAATTATGAGACACATGAAAATCATCAGGAACTTCCAAAAATACAAGATCATGTATCTCATCCCCGTCATACATAGGGACCAGACCATCATAATCGCTCAAATTCTTCGAAAAAGCCACTTCTGTTAGACCGAAAAGAATGATCGTAAGGTAAAATCCTACGATGACATGCAAACCATGACTGTTTTTTCCCATTCTTCAAAGTGAGGGACTTGGTATGCTCCATACAATAAGGACATGCTAATCTCACAGCTGTATTATATGGGTACGGGGTTCAAGACAAAAAAAGATCACGGTAGCATATCAGTTTTTCCTTTATACTTTTACTAGGATTTATTTTTATGCTATTAGCTATTGTGCTCCATCTCGATAACATTGTACAAGATGCAAAATACTGATTGTCCACAACAACGTAGCCCTCATCTGAAATGTTTGTCCCCGATGAACATCATGTCGATTATTTAAAATCATTACAACTCATCCAAATCATTTTCATCCAAAAATCACAACTCATCCAATAAAACTTATCCATCACAACACAACCATCATAAGTCATCCGATACCATCGTCCAACTCCATCAACCAACTCACCCATCACTATCACTTCGTAACCAGCTCATCTATCGCTACCACTTTGCAACAAACTCATCCATCACTACCCACATCAACCAAAATTTATCAATTAACCATAATCAACAAAACGAATAATTAAATCTAGTAATTAGCTAAATTAAATCAAAACAATTAGAGATTAGGGTTTTAGAAATGGGTGACATATCAATCCCTTGAAACTTAAGAAATTTCATATTACCCCCCTCAAAAAGTCATAATTTTATATTACGTCCTTAAAACTAGGGTCTTGAATATATTACCCCTTTCAAACTTACATAATTCTATTTCACCCCCTTAAAAACTCAAAATTCTTTTTTATCCCCTTGAAAATCTATTATATGGATATTTTACCCCGTTTGGTCATCTAATAAAAAAGATTATGACAAATGATCGAATTTAAATTGTTTTGAACAAAAATATAAGAGAGAGAGAGAGAGAGAGAGAGAGAGAGAGAGAGAGAAAATCTAATTTCTCTCTCATTTTCTTAGGCTTCTTCTTATTTAAATCGAATCTTGAGCCTTATCTTCCCAACTCATTTTCTGCACCCGTCTCGACATCAATAAGAATAAGAAGGGAACTCTTTGAAGTACGTTATAAAAATTATGGGACGGAGGAAATATGTTGGAATTGAATTGCATGTGTTAGATGCATTTGAATTTATTTTAAAAATAATTTTGAGAAGGATAATTTTATGCATTTTAGGAGATATTTTTTAATAGGATATGATGAAAGGGGGTAAAATGTCCACATAATAAATTTTTAAAGGGTAATATGGAATTATGTGTTTTCGAGGGGATACTATGGAATTTCTTAAGTTTTAACGGGGTAATATGTCAAAAACCCTTTAGAAATTATACCAAGAATGGTTTTGGGTTAGGGTTTATGAGACCTAGGATGGTTGCGGGGTGATTGCAGGGTGGCTTCCTTCTCCCTCACCGACACTCGCCTAACGTCACTGGATATCGTCATCAATGAATCTCGCCACCATCGGATCTCGCCACCACCGCAGTGGTCGTGGGAAGTGGGAAGTGGTTGCCGGGTGGAAAGAGGTCAATGGGATGGAGAGGTGGTCGACCATGGTGATGGGGAGTCGATGGTGGTGATTGGGGTGGTCATCAGAGTGTGTGGGAGGTGGCCGGAGTATGGGGGAGTTCGCCAAAGAGGAGGGGATCGGGGGAAAAGTTGGGGGGAAATTGAGAAGTGAAGGAGAAAGTGGATGCTGCCGACAAGAATTAAAGAAATTTAGCGACCGAAACGGTCGTTGATTACCGATGTTTTTTAAGTTCAATCGTTAAATTTCTTTTGCGACCGTTATGAGATTTAGGTCGAAAAATTAATGTCTGATGGGTCACAAATTAGCACAGAATCATAATCTTTGTCAAGTTCGAGTCAAAGCAAATAGCCAACGACTATATTATTGTAGGGGGAACAACGAAGTTCAAATGATTGCGAGCAATCACTGCAATACTGACAATACCTTGGGTATTTATTACCACATCAAAGTTGGACTTCCTCATGCGATATCAAACCTTAGTAAGTTACAAATTTAAGGGAAACTAGTTTGCTTCCCGTGCTTTGTGCGACTGTTTTTGTTTGTCTTTTGTGTTTCACTTGTTTGTAACTTGATTGGTTTTTTTGGTTAGTAGTAACTAGTTTTGTGCATGTCCGTGTTGTTATTTTAGATATATTTTCCCACTTTCATGGTAGTTTTCTACCCGATGTTTATGCATTCTATTCAAATATATTGTAAAGGACATATATGTAAAGACATAATGATGAAATTTCATTAGAATCCATGTTTTAGTGACATATTTCATAACTTAGTATAGACCCTTTGTTTGTGTACTCTTCATCTTCTCCTTGGATCTTTAGCAATAGATATATAATAGTTAGTTTTTTCATCTATCTTCATAACTTAGCAAAGTATTATAGTCATCCTCAAGTATAACGTGAAAAATATAACAGTGGCATGCTTTATATGTTTTACTTTGGGTTCAGTGAGGATCAAGTATATTTATCATTCTATATGATAAATGTGACAAGACGATATCATATTGGAAAAATCATCAGATGTAATAGACTGAATCATAACAATCAAGGTAAAGATTCCATTTGGTTGATGAAAGGTAAAAATAAAGACAACTCATAATTTCTTAGTCATCCTCAAGTATTATAGTCATCCTCAAGTATAACGTGAAAAATATAACAGTGGCATGCTTTATATGTTTTACTTTGGGTTCAGTGAGGATCAAGTATATTTATCATTCTATATGATAAATGTGACAAGACGATATCATATTGGAAAAATCATCAGATGTAATAGACTGAATCATAACAATCAAGGTAAAGATTCCATTTGGTTGATGAAAGGTAAAAATAAAGACAACTCATAATTTCTTACTCTGAAAGCTGGAGTAGCTTATTTGGCTAAATCAATCCCTCATACAAACATGCATGTTACATTTTCTTTCTCTTTGAAAAAACTCGTTGGGAATAGGGAATACAATTGAGATTATATGGTGGATTTAATATTTTTTTCCTTCTCAATCAGCTTCATTGTTTTGCCGATTTGCTGTCTAGATGAAGGAGAAGGCTCTATGGAACGTTCCCAATACGGTGTCTAGTTGTGGGCGAATCCGTTGAAGAAACAAGGGATAGATTTTGTGAAGATGAGGAAGCAGCAACCGAAACATAGAGCTCATCCTTCCAAGGGTATGTCTCCAATGAGGGTGTCGGTAGAATCGTGGGGAGACGAAATTCCGATTGTCGAATAACCATGGCAACCGACGAGTTTCGTGATGAACAAGTTATGAAAACTTCACTTTCAGTTATCAATCGAGGCGTAGATCAAGGGATTATGAATTCAAATCCGCTCCATGAGGGGAAAAGTGTAGTGGGTATGAAAATGGAAGGCTGTCTTTACAAAGGAGGAAATCTCCCACGTGAAGATTGTGTTCACAATGGGATAGTTGGTAGTATGGCCCCTACCACTATTGATGGGCCTTTGCGTATTTAGCCTAGTCCAAAAAAAAAAGGCCCAATCCAAAAGAAAAAGACCCAGCCTATTTTGGGTAAGGAGAATATCCTGATGGAAGTGGGCATGGCGAGCTAGCCCAATAGGGTGGAGGTAACAGGCTCCAAGTCCCATTGGACTAGGATTCTGTAAGCCCATAGAAAGGGAGGTGAGGGTAAGTTGGCATCTCCCCTGGCAAGTTCAAAGCGTTGTCTCGATGATATCAGTAACCTGTCGAAGAAGAGATTGAGGTGCGATGAAGCATTGTGGTAAGATTCAACACATGATTTCAGCTCTATTGCGGCTACTCCTCAGGAGAGCCGCAAGTAAAGATGGCCCTTTGATGGAATTCTCAAGGTTTTGGGAACGCCTTGACAATTCGTGGGCTCAAGCTTTTGCTTAAGAAGGAAATTCTTCACCTAGTTTTTTCTCTGAAACTAGATTGCGGGCTAGAGATTTGAACCGCTTCAAAAGGACAGTGAGATTTAGTAGCGGGGTGGTAACGAAAGGTGGTGGCTAGGGAGGGGATTTGATCCTCCTTTGGGATGACAAGATTAGAATGAAGATAAGGAAGATGTGTCCGTAATTCATTGACTCTATGATCGAAGATGATGAACGGGGTTTCAAGTGGCAATTCATAGGGTTCTTCAAGAAACCTAGGATGCCTCACAGGCCGGAGGCCTAGCGCGCTGACTCATCTTGCGAAGGAGGTCAATTTGCCATGGATCTATGGGGGAGACTTCAATGAGATCCTACTTAATTCCAAAAAATATAGAAGCCTTCCTCGGGATAGTCGATTGATATAGGGGTTTCGCAAAGCTCTGAGTAGTTATGGTTTGAAGGATTTGGGGTTTTCAGGGGCCAAATTTGCTTGGGGAAGGAAGGTTAGAAGGGGTGTATGGGTTTAGGAGCACCTAGATAGGATGGTTGACTAGGAGCCTTGGATGGAGTTATTCCCTTCTATGATTGTGTCTAACATGTTTGCGTGTTTCTCAGATCACCTCGCAGTGATTGCAAGTGGGGCGACTTGCCTTTGCTTCCATGTGACAATCAACCAGGGCCTAATCAGATTTTCCGAAATGAAATAGCTTGGGAGAGCGACCCGAGATATGGTAAAACAGATAAAAAGGTTTGGCTACCGAACTCATTGTCGGGATATGCTGTTAACGTGCCTCAGAAGTTACAACAAGTGTGGATAGCTCTGTGTAATCTGAATCAGAAGAAGTTCAGGATTAATAAGGTCGGTATAGGTAGGAAACAAAGATACTTGTTGAAGATCCTGTTAGGTTCTTTGAATGAATTCAGCATGGATGAGGTAACTCGAATAAAGTCTCAGTTGGGTGAATAATTAGAAAAGGAGGAGAGTTATTGGGCATAAAGGTCCAGAGTGTCGTGGCTAAAGGAAGTGATTCGAAACACCAATTTTTTTTTAATTCGAGAGCAAGCTATTGCCACAGAAAAAACTACATCAAGGGGCTAGAGGACGATGAAGGCAACTGGGTCACAGATCTGGGTCGTTTGCATAGTTTGATTCGATCATTCTATGTGGACTTGTACTCTTCTCATGCTAGCAGTGTTGAGGATCACTTGTTCGATGGATGACAGACAAAATTAACTGTTTCAACTTTGTCAAGCCTCGACGGGGATTTTAAGGAAGAAGAAGTGGAGCTAGCTTGAAGCAAATGTGTGACGGCAAGGCTCTGGGACCTGATGGTCTTAACGGTCAGTTCTACAAGTCCCATTGGAAAATAGTTGGTAGTGACGTAAAGAAATTGGTCCTCGCCATACTAGGTGGATAGGACGAATTGAAGGAAATAAATCACACTTTCATTTCGCTTTGTTCTAAACAAGACAATCCTAGAAAAATTGAACAGTACCGACTCATCAATCTCTGTAACGTGATTTACAAGCTTGTGTTGAAGGTTCTGGCAAATCGTTTAAGGGATGGTCTCCCGCAACTTATCTCTGACACACAGGGCGTCTTTGTCAAGAATAGGCTTATTACCGACAATGTCATTGTGGCTTTTGAATCTATGCACTTTACAAACAATAAGAAGAAGGGGTCGTAGGGAGTCTTCGCCATTAAATAGGATATGATGAGGGCTTATGACAGAGTGGAGTGGCCTTTTGGGGAAAGGGTGATGCAACTGCTAGATTTTTCTGACAAATAGATCTCATTGGTGATGCAATCCATTACTTCTGTGACGTATGGTGTCCTTGTTCATGTCCGGCCAACCGACCCATTTATGCCATGGAGGGGTATCCGTCCGAAAGATACTATCTCCCTGTGTATTTTCATCTTGTGTACTGAACCTTTGTCATTCTTAATAGAGAATGCTATTGAATAGGGCCATTTGGCGAGGCTGAAGGTTTGTAGAGGGATACCTAAAGTGATCAATTTACTCTTCTCGGATGCTTGCCTGATCATGGGCTCTGCGAAAGTCGACAAAGCCTTAGAAATGAGGCGTATTCTGTAGGCCTATGAGGTCATCTTCAGTAAGAAAATCGACAAGGAAAAGTCTCTACTAAGTTTTAGCCCGAACACTCCATCACAGATTAGACATGCCTTTGGGTCGATTTTGAGGATGCGGTAAGAGTCTGATTTAGGTGTATACTTGGGGATGCCATTAGTATGCGGTCGATCTAAGAAGGTTATGTTTGCTAGAGTTAAAGACATGATGTGGAAGGCCCTCCATGGATGGGCGGGGAGACTTTTATCTATGGTCGAAAAGGAGATCCTTATTAAGGCAGTTCTCCAGACCATCCTAACATACATTATATTGTGTTTTCGACTTCCAGAGAGGGGTGGTGGATGATCTTAAACGTATATGTAACATTTTAATTTGTAGTTCGAAAGATGGATCTAATAAAATTCACTGGATGAGTTGAAACTGTTTATGTTTGCCTGAGTCTCGTGGGGACTTGGGTTTTCAGGAATTTGACACATGCAGTGATGCGTTGCTTGCTAAATAGTTATGGAGATTGCTACAACAGCCTCACTCGCTTGCAGCTATGGTCCTTAAGCCAAAGTAATTCCTCCGATCTTCTCTCCTTGAGGTGAATTTAGTAGCTAGGTAAACAGCTTTATAATTTCAACATTTGAAGGGACAGAATCAAGTCCTTATCAAATTAAATCTATTTAAATATATAAAGAAAAATTATAGTTAACTTTTATGTACTTTCGATCGATTGTACCTAAACTCTTAAATTTTCGCAATATACAGATAGTCCCTCAAACTTTAGGGTTTCATTTAATGGAAAATCCAATTTTTCCTTCCAAAATTCAATTTTTTATACAAAAATAAGACCTTTTCTTTCACCCATCTATTTCAAATAAACAAAAAAAAGTGAAAATAAAAATCTACCCTAAATCATGATTCAATTGATGAAATCCCTAAATCCACAAATTCGATCTCTCATTTCATAAGTCCATTGAGTAACAAATCAATCCCTCAAATAATAAGCCAAATCTCCCAAAAAAAACAAATAGAATCCCTTAATTTGCCAAATTCTTTAAATAAAAAAAAATGGTGTTGACGGTTGCTCAGTTGTTGGGGGTTGGAGCTGAGAGATTCGGATTTCTGAGTGATGGTGTGATGGTGGCGGCGGCAGAGTAGTTTGAGGGATCGTCGACGTTAGGTTATCACACCAAGAGCGTTGCTCACTTCTTCAAAATCGCCGAAGAGATCCATCGTTACCTTTCTCTCTCTAGCAATCTGCAGGACAAGTGAAGTGCTAAGTGATAATCATATCTCCGGCTCCAGGCCTTTGTCCTTCATTTCGGCTAAAAGCTCGAGTGCCTTTTCTGTCATCCTCGCCTTGCGGAGACCATTGATCAGGGTGTCATAGATACTCGACACAGGCAGGCAGCCCGCACAAATCAGCTGATTTAGAATCTCCAGTTCAGCCCCAACTTTCCCCCCATCTTTGCATAGAGCAACGAGAAGACAGTTGTAGAAGTAAGGATAGTAACCCTGCGACACCGTCTTGTCCAAGTATTCCTTGGCCATGTCAACTTTCCGTCCTTACAAAGAGCGCGGATCCAGGAGTAGCGCCCAACCATATTCAGGCATCTTATCCAACCAATGAACCGCTCGTTCCAGAATCCGTATCTTACTAGAGGATTCAATCATTACGTTGAATAACATATCATCAGGCCAGCACCCATTCCTAACCATATCATCAAAGAGCTTATCCGCATAAATCCACCTCTCGACGTAACACAAACCCTTGAGAACAATGCTATAAGTCGCAACAGTTGGTCGACAGCCATAAACCGAACCCATCTCACTCACGAACCCCCGATTGCATCATCCAACCTCCCTGACCTACAAAATCGCTTCACAACAACAGTACACGTAACGGCTCACAACCCTTCCTCCTCATCACCATACCCCCAAAAAAAAAAAAAGAAAAAAAAACCCTTCCTCCTCATCTCATCCAAGAACTCTCTCGCCTTCCCCTCCCCGCTAGTCCCTACAAGCCGCCTCCAGCACCACAGTGTACATCATTACGTCCCGCGAAACCCCAGACTACTCCTGGCATGATCTGAAAAAATAAAAATAATGAGTAAATGGACTACTCCATATCTCTCCAAGAATCTTAGAGATCAATCATATCACGCTCCCTCAAAGTATTGAGTCTACTGACATACTGAGGAGTACGAATCGTGACGTTCAAAGCAGCAAACTACAGCTTCAAGGCGCAGACTACAGATCATACTGACACAGTAAAGAAGGTGCAAACTACATCATTACCAGAAACAAACAGTACAAATGAATTTCCTTTTCCAATAACTAGAAAGTATTATTACACACAGCTGAATACAATGTAAAAATTACAGCAGTAATCCTAGACGACGTATGACCTATTGTATCAAAGCGCTGTCATATCCTCTCAGAAGTGTCGACAATAAAAGTTCTATCTGCAAGTGAAGAATCAAAGAATAAATAACAAACAAATCCTTGGATCTGACTACAAAGAATCAATCTCCTTCCCTGTGTAACGAAAAAAATAGCGAAAAGTATTACTAAGAAACAGCAATTCAACTTGTAGGATGAGAAAAGCTCGAGGAGCTGCCAGAAACATCGCCCGGTGCCCAGGCAGAGACTGTATACAGAGGCTGATCCAACCATTTAAGTGTAAGTGCCGCATCGTGTTCATGATTACTGACTTTTTTCTTCTCCAAATTGAAGCAGTCGCAACCATACATCTCTAAGATCATTTGGGTGTGAAGACTTTCCCTCTCGCTTACTCCCAAGCATCGAAACCCGCCTTGCTCCAACGACCTGCGCCACGTTACGAAACTCTCGTGCCTTTCGAACCTATCGGGCCCTTCACATGCAACTATGTTCCTAAGTTCTCTTGCGAACGCCTCCTCAACTTTGATCCTAGCCGAGCTAACCACAGGAAGGCTAGAATCGATAGAATCGAAGATGGCTGAGTAGTACTTCAATGACTTGCACACCCTTTTCTCAAAGTGTGCCTCATTGTGATCGGCTTCTTGCTCGGCCATGACCATCATCATCGCATTTGTGCTTCTGATAAGACCCAAAAAATCGTTTAGCACGCCTTTGTTGCCATCATATAGCATCTTATGCAGTTGAAAGATGCAATTTATGGCAACGGTTTCCTTTTCCTTTACATGGAGCATCCATAGCCTCACGTCCTCCAACCTATCTACAACAGCATGGAACTCAAAGGGTAACTTCAATGCATCCGCCATTGAACTTAGTCTCTCTCCTGTCTCGAGAAGCTCTTGCTTGAACATGCCTACACCGGTGATCCTAACATGGCTAGGAGGATTGTTCCTCAAGGCAAGGCTTTGGAACAAGCTAGGCCACTGAAGCCCTTGCTTGATATCGAAATCGATGATATGAACTCTGTCTTTCCCTTCAAAAGCTCTTAAGATCATCTCATTCGCCGAGAAGTGAATGAACCTAGGAATCGGACTAATGTGATTCAGGACCCTCAACGCCATGCTCGTGTCATCTTCCAGTGGATCAAGCTCACGGGGGATAGCCGTCCGGAACATGTTGGGCCAAACCCTCGCCACATGTAGAGCCAACGCTTCTGTGAAGTAAGCCACGAGACGGCTCACTGCAGAAGTACCTCTAGAAGAAGCCGAATCTCCCAACTTGGATATGAAATAGCTGATTGCAGCCACATTCCTCGAACTGATTGCCTCGACGCATCTCACTAGCAAGCTCACTAGCTCAAACCCTTGTTGCTCTATGACTCTTTGGAGATCATCTTGGTCTCCTAAGCTGTTGTTGGTAGTTCCTTCACCAGGGTTAACTCTGATCGCGCCATTCCCTAACTCGTGGGCTGAAGCGCTCTCCTCCGGCCCTAGACTTGGACTTTGTGATGAAGAAGCTGATCCTGATGCCTCCTTCACTAGCTTGAAACCAATCTCTCCATCATTCTTACCAAAGTTAGTGACCTCATTCACTATTGAAGCAACCCAAGGACACCTTGATGGGTCTGTGGATGGCGACGATATAATCTCGCTAGGCACAAAACACACTCGCTCCTCCACCACTCTCGAACCGCAACGAGCAAACTGAAACCCTGGCTGAACCCATATGCTTTCAGTTCCAAGACCAAAACTTACACTATTCTCACCAATAGGATCATCTGCATGATCAAAACTCTCCTTTTTCCTCTTGATCCTATCGAAGCAAGACTCATCAACACCGATATCATCTGCGGACCTCTTCAGTCTCCTACTAGTAGTTTCCCAAATCCCAGCTTGCATCTCCTTCCTAATGCTATGCTGCTTCAGGGAACCCACTGGACCCGTCTTAGGCTGCTCAGTTGACAGAACCACCGGTCGAGCGGGCTGTGATCTCGGGACATCTTTGTGTGGGAAAGTAGTGAATGATGTGGGAAGGTCTAATCTCTGAGTGCTCATTGTACAAGCTTGAAACTGTGCTCCTGCTAGTCCTGTGCCGCGTTCAGCTCTCGATCTGTGCCGCGGAGATAGCAATGTCGACGAACACCCTGCCAACATTCTCCCTCCCAAAACTCGCACAAATTGTGCAATGTGAGTGTGATTGAGAAGTTAGAAAACGAATCAAAACAATGTCGGCTTGATAAAATCTGGAAATTGACAAGAATTGGGCCAGAACGCAGCGAAGAATAACGAATAAGGTATCAAAAAATACTAACTCCCAATGAATAAATGGAATGACAACGTGCACCCAAAATCACTGAAAACAAAGTATCGGTCATCGGAACCCGACACAATGTCAATGAAATCCCATCTCATGAGCATTCACTGATCCAAAGCTCACCAGTGACACAAACCCGATCAAACCCGAGCCCAAAACCGCGAAAATCTTCGCTACCCAAATCACCATTAAATGCAAGAAACAAGAAATCAAGAAATCCATTGTATCCAAATCCCAAACCACAATAAACACACTATTCAAAACAAATTCAAGAAAACAACATTGTGTTTGTGATAGTACTTACACTCACTCACTCATTCTTCCTCTCTCAAAAACCCCAAATGACCCAAAACCCCGAACCAAGAAATATGACCGTTGTAGCTATAAATCAATGTTCCTCTCACTACCCTTTTCATCCCATGTTATCCTGTAATGTCCCCATCAACGGTCTCATATTTGGTCTTCTCTGTCAGATTGTTTTTCTATTGACTCTGGATAAAGTAAAATGATGACAAGGTGGGGAACAGTGTAGTGATCGAAGGGGCGAAATCTGGGTCGTTGGATTTGGGATCCAACGGTGGAGGTGAGAGGGGATGACCGTTGGTGGACTCGTGTGAAATGTGACCGTTGGTGTACGGTTATGGGGAGGGGGTTGTGGTGTGGGGCCGTCGAGTGGTGGTGATGTGCACGTGGAGTGATCAGGGATCGTGGTGGTGGGTCCTAGTATTATTGACCGTTAGGTTTCATTTTACCAGTAAATAGAGTTGTGGGCCAATCTTTGGTGGTATGGGTGTTGTCGTTTTTTTCTTTAACGAGGTGGTGAATTATTCGGGTGACAAACTACACCAAGATTGTTCCTCATGCTCCCTCCCCCGTTTCAATATCAACATAATATTTTAATTTTAATTTGTATCATAAAACGATCAAAATTTATTTTTCGTAAAATTATCGTGAAATATTAATGATAATTTAAGTTATGTATTTCAATATGATACTAAGATCGTAATTTTATTGCATTATTAGAACGAAGAACTAAACTGTTCAAAATACATGTTGAATACTATAAAAAATCAAAATTATATATATATATATATATATATATATTGGGATAAAAGGAGTATTATTTTCAAGAGTAATACACCCTACCACCTCATGAAAGTTACACCCTACCTCCTCATGAAAGTTACAACCATAGTGTAACGCCCCACCTTTCAGCTCAACTGACACGTGACGTTATACAACTACAGATAAAATTCATAACAAGGTCAAACAACTCCATCGAGTTTTAAGTATAGAATTCAAGGACACTATTTGTACATATCGTTACATTTATACAAGATAGTTATAAAATTATCTTACAACGTATTTTTCAATAGCCGAAACGTTATACACCGCATCTTACAGTAACAGAAATATTATACAACCATGTTACAAAAGTTAACAATTTTACTCATCCTCCGTCCTGCAATTAGAATATTACAAGTCATCTTACGACAGTTATTATCCACCTATCAAATGATTTATAATTAGGTGTAACGTTCTAGATTAAGTACGAGTTCGCTTTAACTTGTTCCATCTTCATTTCGGTTCATACCTGAAAATAAAACCCTTCATCCGTGAGCAAAAAGATCAGTAACCTAGGGTGAAAAGTTTGATTTTCAGGGGGTTCTCCATCGAGTATGGCGAATCGTGGAGAGCCCCTGAAGGAATCCCCGAAGGAAAGTAAACAAAAGAAAAATTATATATTTAGGCCATATTAGTTTAACAATGATATTATAATCAATTTACATGTCATAATATTTACATTATATCCGTTATATGTGTCCTTTCTTTAACATTATTATTTAATAATGAAGGACATGACTTCACAAGACTAAACTTTGAAGAAATAAACAAATCCGACGATTTTGATTATAATCATGGGAATATGACAATCGACGAGACAAGCCTCTCACAAGCATAATTTAATATTCATGATCCAATGGGTTAGTTAGACCCAATAGACATGTTCAGGTCTTCTGCAGAAGTTGTCCGTTGGCCCAGCCACCCACAGCATCGCAGTGCCGTTGCGTGCACGCGAAGAGGACATGTTGCTGCTTTTCTCTTCCTAAGTAGTCTCCACTTGTCCGTCACGATGACTCAACCGAACGATTCTTTCGAATCCAGATAAAGACATTAAGAATAATCTTCCCGACTCATGACACATTATAGGTCAAATTGCATTAGCGCTTAGGAATTTCCCCGCTTTTAACCTTTCCACATTAGAGATTCATACCCGTTTGTCCTTATATTTTTACTATCGCTTATCATTTATTTTGGAATAAAAGTATATATATACGTACATAACGCTTAAAAAGAAAATGAGTGTTATAGTTTTATTTTCTTAGCTCGTATATATATATTACGCGTGTGATATTTTTCTCCCTTTCTCGATCGCATAAGACGGCTTATTAAAAACTGTTCGTCCTCGTGAACATAATTTTATTCCCGGTATTCTTTTCACAATTTAACGATAAATTTTATAAAATGCCATAATTGACGTAATTTATACAAAAGTACTTAATCGCACGAATTTATTCTCCAAATAAATCATAAAATTTTTATTTTGTCTCGGTTTGCATACGATCGTCCCAGTACCCCATCTCGACGTAACGTTTAATAAAATTTATCAATTTTATACATTTTAAAGGCGAGTTGCACATATTTCCCGCCATGGACTTAACGATTATCGTAACGAGTCGATTATTTTCTCGCTCCTCCAGCGATATCGTTTCAACTACCCGTCGTCCCCGATATCCTTAATCATCAAATCGTACCCACATAACATATTAATCACACATAAGGGATCGAGAAAGGGATTAGGTTATCTTCCGTCGTTATCGACCCCGAGTTACAAAAACCGAACGAACTAACTCGAGACACCACCGTCACCCTCGCTGCCACACTGCTGCCCGCTGGTGGTTGATCTTTCAGACGTCGTCCAACCGCTGGTGGTTCGCTGGAGGTCGGAACGTCGTCGGAAACCTATATATAATCATTAGCTATGAACAAGATAAGTTAACGAGATGGACGACCGTATAGTTCCTTACCGTGGAAACTCGTAGTTGTTCTCGACGACTGTCACCAGAGTAGAGGGTCACGCACGGTGGCCGGAAAGGCTGTCCGATGGCTGTGGCAGTGGCGTAGGGTGATGTGCGATGGTTGAGCTCGGTTTGGCGTTAAATGAAGCAGAGGCGACCGGCTTGGACTGCAGCTGTCCAGGAGTGTTCTCCGGCGAGAGATGGCTCTCCGATGGTCAGAGTGTGGTGGCAGGAGAGGGGTGATCGCGTGGTGGTGTGGTGATGTCGAGAAGTCGTCGTGCGAAGGAAGGAAGGCGAGGGAGAGGAGCTGCGGCAATGTGATGGTGGCGCAGTTGCTCCCTACGACCTGGAACGATGTTGGCGAGGTGGATGGTGGCCGGATCGTCGTGGGCAGGCGGTAGCTAATGTGGTTGATCGTGTTTCATGGTGATGACGACGTAACGGAGGAAAGACAACGAGGGAGACTACGGCTTGGGGAGGATGGGGCTGGCGGCTCCGGTGGCTGGCGGTAGTGGTGGTGGTGAGGGAGACAGAGGTGACGGTGACCGGTGGTTGTGATGGAGATGGGGTGGTTGATGATGGAGACGGAGAGTGATGGCGGGGAAGAAAAGAAGAAGGGTGTTGGAAAATTATACACACGTGGGTTCCACGTGTTTTTAATTAGGGGATAATTTTTATCCTCTTTTATACCATTTGATAACAAATATCTCTCAAACTATCTCAATAAGTTAATGTTATTTAACCATAACGTACATAAAGCATTTATCGATAATAAAATTATCCCTTATTTTATTATCATCCTATCTCATCAACTCAGTTCATTTGTTAAGTTTTAACGTTCGTACATTCATATTAAAACATAATAACGAACATTATATTATCACTACTTTTCATCATTCGTTTTTAACGTTTCTAACATTAATAATTATAATTACAACGATGAGTATTATATTAACATTAATTGTCATCATTTGTAATTAACGTTCTTACGTTAATCAATTATATTCGTATCGACGAACACATATTAACGTTACTTTTCGTCGTTTCGAAATATTTTACGAACGTTAAATAGTTTACAACAATAATTTCCCCCAAATTTATGCGCATAATTTCATGATAGTACTCATATTTCTATGTACATATGTAGATTTTGATTAATATAATTTCTCGAATATTACACATAGTCTCGACTGTCCCTTGATCGAATCTCTCCTCAATACATCTTCCACTTACTCCACACACCTGCACTTCACTGTCGCGAGCCACTGCCACCACGCAAGCAAAGCCTTGGTTGTTGATTGCAACGTCTGTTACGAATGGGTCAGTTAATAATAAACACAAACAATAACAAGTGTGCAAAATTAAATAAGACAAAGATTTTACGTGGAAACCCTTACGGGAAAAACCACGGGCGGTCGCCGACGACGAAAAATCCACTAATCAAAAGAGGACATACAAAAGAAATACACTCAAAAATATTAAGAATCTCACAATAAGGGATAGAGATAATAATCTCTAAAACAAACCCCTTAAATCCTCAATATATTTTTGTGAGTATATGTGAACAGTGACTTCTCCACACCTTATCCCCACCAAACCTCACTTTCCCCAAATGTCTCCCTCTTCCTCCT
>JAOVYX010019105.1:0-13168 GCA_035668315.1 Drosera spatulata
TAATTAGGCTTTTGTTGATTGTTAAACTTGATTAGGGGTTAGGGGAGGAGGGGGGCATTCGGCGGTTTGGGGAGGTTCAGTGACACCTATTTATAAATTTAGTTATTTTTTTTATCAAATTTGATTAGTCATATATTTAATTATCAATGAATTTTCATAACCTAATAATATTAACTCAATATAAAAAATAATCCAAATAATCAATCTTTATATGATGTATCTTTAACAAAATAAATCATAAAATACTTAAACATAACAACCATTTGAAAACGGAATAGACTGACGAAAAGATGCGTTATTAAAGTCAAAATCAGAGCAATTAAAAACATCAATTTAAGATATCAATCATGTTTTGTAATAGTTCGATCGACATAATCTATTTAGATATATAAAATTATATTCGCGTGTTTTGATATCAAAATTTGGTTTTTTTTTCACACTAAATTTGATTGGTCTTTCATTTAATGACTAAATCTATTTATATATTATTTATTTATATATTTAAAGTTAATTTATCTTTTTTTATATTAAAATTTGATTTTCTTTAAAATCAACCTTGATTGAACTTGTATTAATGGCATACCTTATCTATAATTGTTAATAGTGATTCTTGATTTTCTTTGGTTCGCAATGGCTTTGGTATCAAAAACAACAATGAATAAGAAAACCCACACCTTTTCGCTTGCAATAATGATCAAATTAATGATATTGTGTAATGATTCAAACAAGCCCATAGCTTTGGCCAACAATGGTGATAAAATTAGTGGTACCGTGTATCAGGACATGTTTTCATATATTCTATTCGTCCCACAAAGAATATAATCTTTTGATCGTATACGTGTGTCGATATTAATTTTTACACGCATGCAATAACCATTCAACGTAATTTTTTGTAAATTTATCATGAAACATCAATTGTTGTGTAATATATGGTGTGGGACGATCAGACGTAATTTGATATGAAAACGAAATTTGTATTCATACATATAAAATAATGCAAAATACATATGTGTTATATTTTTTGTGGAACGGGAGGAGTATTTAACTGTGGTGATATCGATCGTTATACCGTACAGTCATATACAATAAGAAAAACTAATGAGCCAAAATTCGATATATTTGACATGATATAATATTTTTAAACTATAATTTGATGTCCCAACGATTCAAAAATCACAAACTACAACTAGCAATTATATCAAAATAAGGTGCAAAATCTGTTTTTTTAATGAAAAAAATAACCAAAAAAACCCAAAACTACACCGAAAAAAAAACCAAATGTCCTAAACGTTTATATATACGTTCACATAAATGATTATATAAAAATAATCAATCATATCCAAATATAAACCCTTCTTTTAAATTTGCCTCAAACTTAAAACTTTTTTTTTAAAAGGTCAAAATTAAAGTTCTAAAAGAAAAAAGCATGACCAGGTTAAGAACTAATTAAGCTATAAAGATACTTTGATTAAAAAAAAAAAAAAAACTGCTCCTATAAAGGTAGTTTTGGAGTGTCGTCATTGGCGGAGTCGTCGTTTAATTTGTGTCGTCATAAAGTTCTATGATCATCCTCTTTGCGAATCTGTTCGAACAAGATTCTTTACGGCATAGCATATCATATCATAGTTGTTTGAGACAATTTTTTCATGTGGGTATATGTGGCGTATCTTTTATACACAATGAAGGATAAGGAATAATTTGATACTAACTACTTTTTTTTTTTTTTTAACAACTCGATACTAACAACAGTTAATTTCATACATTTTGAAAATTTCCCTTACATTATCTTTAAAACAAACTATCATGTAAATATCAGACTTATCAACGTATTTCATAATACTTTTAGTATTTTTATGAACACAAATCATTAACCTGGTTTTAATATAATAATAATATTTTATTAATTTTTATCATTTTTAAAGTAATTATTTGTAAATTTTTTTGAGTAAATAATTTATAAGTTTTTCTTGTTAAGTTTATACTTCGGATAATTTATCAAAAATAATATATGATTATTATTATTTTAAATTAAATATATATATTAATTAAGATTATTAAAAAAGAGTATTAAATTTTATATTGATTCATAATTTATAGAAAAAATAATATAATATTAATTTTTAGAGAAAATTATCCAAATATACAGTTTTGATAAATTAATTCCAAAAATATCAATGCGGGATTTTAATTCCTAAAACATATAATTTCAACGTTTCTCTCTCCTCCTCCCACAATCTCATTTTTCTTCATCAAATCCACCCTCGTCTCTGCCCACCACCACCGCGACATCATCTTCTCCATCGCAATCTCTTATCGGTCTCCTTGCACGATCTCTCTATCTCTGCTGCAGACAACGGACCCAAGTCAAAGGAGCTCTTCGGTGTCTTTGGAGAAAGTCAATTCAACAATGACTCTGATAACATCGGTTGATGATTACGAAGGTCGGTTGATGATTTTAGGGTTGTTAATTCAAGTGATTTCTTATAGGACAATATTTTTGATATTGTTGGTGTTTTGTCGTGGAAGAAACTGTATTTGAGAATTTTTGATACTTTTGAAAATGATGTTGATGCGTTTTGTAATATTTTTTATTTTTTTGTGATCGATCAATTCATGAAGATGATTTACGGGGACTGGGATTGTAGATTTATATACGAAATGTGAACGGTGGGGAGTGCAAGGAAGGTGTTCGATGAAATGTCGGAAAGGAACAATGTTGATCAAATGTTAAACGATTTTGTTATAAAGGTTTGTGGTATTGTTTTTTTCATCATTAGAATATTTTTTATAGTGTAACATGTGTGAATAAAAATATTTTTTCTCGTCATACGCTCTATTCTTTTTTTCAGGCGCTCTATTTTTCTTCATATGCTCGTTTTTTTTTCCCTTCAGACGCTCTATTTTTTTTTTCCTTTAGGCGCTCTGTCTTTTTTTTTTATTCAAACTTTCTGGTTTTTTTTCTCCAGACGTTCTGTTTTTTCTTCAGGCGCTCTATTCTTTTTTTCCTCAGGCGCTCTATTTTCTTTTGAACTGACGTTCTATTTTGGGATTCCGACGAGGTGGTTGGATTCCGACAAAATGGTGAGATTTCGACAACGTCTCGGACGAGACGGTCGGATTTTGACGTCTCTGACAAGATGGTCGAATTCCAACAAGGTCTCCGATAAGGTGGTCAGATTTCGACGACGATGGACAGATTTCGACGACGATGGTCGGATTTCGATCAAGAATCCAACGACGGTTAAGTGATGGAAGGGGTTGAGGTGGAGATAAAAATAAGATTATGGATTTAAATGAGATTGATGAATTGTATGTTTTTGGAATTTAGATTCATCATGTATCTTTTTGGTATTTTTTTTTCAAATTTTTGTAGTTTTGAATAAAAACCCCTAATTTTTATGAAAAATGCATTATCCAACTTTGATTTTAAGTTTCTTATAATCATATAAATTTTTTGTTTGATAATTTATGTTGGTAACTTGAAGTGTAAATTAAAAATAAACTATGAACTATTTATATTATATTTATACTTTTTAATTTTTACTTTTTCACACATGTTTGAACATAGTGGATTTAGGAAAGATGAAGAGTCAATTTATATTAAATATATTTAATTTAGATTTTACTCATTAAATGAAAGACTAATCAGAAAAAAAAAATCAAAATTTGGCATCAAAAAAGATAAATTAAACTTTAAATTTCTAAATAAATTATGCCGATCAGATGGATTGCTGTCAAACACGAATGATGTCTTGAATTGATGTTTTAAGTTACTTTGGCTTTAATAGCGTATCTTTTCCTCAACTTATTCTATTTTCGAATAAATATTATGTTTAGGTATTGTATGATTTATTTTGTTAAAGATACATTATAAAAGGGTTGATTACGTGCATTATTTTTAATTTTGAGTCAATATTATTGGGTTGTGAAAAATCATAAGTAAATAAATAGTCATTATTGATTGGTTATCAATAAATAATCAGTATTAAATGCATATCAAATTTTGATATGACTAAATTTGTTTTATATATTCTATCTGTCCCAAAATGATTGTAACGGCACATAATTTAAAGTTTAATTTAGTAGGATGAAATTTCGTTTTTTATATAAAAAAAGGTTATGAAACATTCATAATAAATTAAGTTGTGAATTTTAATCCTGAATCAATTTAAGATTTTTCTGACATCGTTAAGAATAAGAACGAAAAGTTTTGAAATGTGTGTCGTTGTAATTATTTTGAGATAGTATTAAATGGATGTCGACATCATTCACTACGGATTTCATTTTCGTAATTTGTGGGCGGCTTATAGACTTTCGTGGTTTTATTACAACGCGAACGTAGGCTTGGTCTTTTTGTCCCATTTATACTCGAGAGACTATTCGTATTGCTTGTTGTTCTTGTTGCTGGTGTTATTATCAACAATTTTGGGTTTTAAAGTCTATGACTAAGAAACTTGACCTTTACAATGTGCCGATGACCCGAATGCTGAATTCTCCCACCACTACACCTACCCACACTAACATTGCCGTCCCTTCGCCATTAAGCTCAACCATAAAATTCGTCGAGTCATAGTTGAACATGTTTCAAACTGCAATATGACAATATCCATGAGACTATGAGCATGGTTGTCACGTGAGGTTACAAAGTGATTGTCATGTTTTAATCTTAATAATTTATTTATATTATTTTAAAATTTATGGTTCTTTTGATATTAAACCCCTATTGCATTTTGTGTTGATAGAAAGTTGTTTGTGCTCTTGTTGGTTTTGCAATAAATTAGTGTGAACATGAGCCGAAGTCGTACGCTATAGATTTCTTCAGTGAACATCCAAATGTAAGCTATTTATTCCCTTATTCAAAGAACCAGTACACGGGATTTAGGGCACTGATCAGGCTTATTATGGAACAGAAATAGAGTGTTGTTGAGTCACACGTCTAGAAGCTGAATTCAGCCGATTTCTCTTCCTTTTCCAAAGGGGAATAACACAGAAGGGTCAAAGATTTGCCGTGTATATTTGGCCGGTCATTGTTTCAATAGTGTGTGATCAAGAAGATAGGATACCGGTTCATTTCAGGGGAAGACAGCCATAAAACACTAGTCCTGTGGTCCGATCTAGGCATCTGTCGTTACAAGCTCGCCCGTCCATATGACTTAGTTAATTGATTAACTGGGGAGGATTGTTTGATTGTTTTATGCTAAGACAAGATTCACTTTTTTGCAGAGCGGCATAGCCGCTTTGACCCGTCACGCTATCATCTCTTGGTCGTAAAACTCTTGGTGTACTGTTATCCATTATCAAGTTGCACTCTTCAGCAAAGAAATTGACCCCTCGAGAAACCACTGCAAGTGGGACGCAATATTGATCATTGTTAAATATATTTGTTTGTTTATTTTTTTTTTGATTTTTTTATTAATTTATTTATGATTATCATCTGTGAATCCCGCATGATGGATTGATTCAATCCCAATATCTATCAATTAAAAAAAAATATCCAAAAAAAAACTATCAAAAAAAATATAATTAATATTTCTCTAACCTGTAATGATCCACAAGGCACGGCAAAGGATATACTTGTGTTATTCCCTGTTTCGCGATGCTGGATAAATCAGTTAAGGCAGTTGGGAAAAGTGGCTGTAGGAAGTTGACTTATTAACTATGAACATGTGTATAGCCTTTAACTTCTGTTTATTAGTGCCTTCCAACTATAGGCTAGGAAGATTAAAACCTAAAACCTATAGATAAAACACAAGAGACAAATTTAAATGTCCAGGGACGACCATCTTCTGTACTCTCTTAAAACATTTTCTAATATGTTCCTTGACTTTTCATAAATTCATAGTATGATTTTTCAGTAAGTATTCCAAATTGATTCCAAAAAAAAAAAAAAAACAGTTTGAAATGATTTAATGACTTTGCTTTATAGGTTTATGTCATTTTCTGTCATAGGTTACACACATCTCCTTCCCTGCCAAAAAAACCTACTTGCTTTAGGTTCCCCAACTCCCTTCACCCTTCAATACCAACTTGTCCGACATCAACTCCCTTGTTTCAAAGACCGTTTTCATCAACACTTTCATGATCACCCTAAAACTCTGATACCATGGGAGGACCTCAAGCAACACATTGGTTAACATCCTTCAAGGTAATTATAAACAAACTCTTGCTCACGTTCTTGATTTTGATATGTGTAATTGTTTATCACAGCCCTTCAACAATGTGACTCATGTCAGCATATTACTTGGCCCCCAAAGCCCCTCCGTGATTTCTCATGTGATTGTCTTCTTTGGGTTTTGAATAAACGTGTGAATCACACGATTCAAGCAGCCAATTCGTGTCAACTTGTATTTCCTTGCATCTTCCTCTCCACGCATATCAAACCTGACCAAGCCCTGTTCTTCTTCTTATCATCATCCGTGTGTTGACCCTTTTCTCTCACCATCTTGATCTAATTGCATATAGAAATAATCAACACCTTGCCCTGATCAGAACTCCACCTTGGTATTCATGTATTTTCAAGAATCCCAAATTGGGTTCATCTGTGAATCCACTTTATAACTCAAGTTGGGTGTTCTGTGTTTGTGTGATCAACAGTCAGCCATGGATCTGTTCCACAGCGCGAAGGCGGTCCGGCTACGTAGTCACCACGACAAGTACTTGCTGGCCGAGGAGGACGAGGAATCTGTGATTCAGGACCGTAACGGATCATCCAAGAACGCCCGGTGGACAGTGGAGTTCTCTGATGATGCTGATAACGTTGTCAGGTTGAAAAGCTGTTATGGGAAGTACCTGACAGCGTCCAACCATCCGTTTTTGCTCGGGATGACGGGCAAGAAGGTGATGCAGACGCTGCCTAGGAGGCTGGACTCGTCCGTGGAGTGGGAGCCTATTAAGGAGGGGAATCAGGTGAGGTTGAAGACCAGGTATGGGAACTTTCTGAGGGCCAACGGAGGGGTCCCGCCTTGGAGGAACTCCGTGACACACGACGTGCCTCATCGATCTTCTACCATGGAGTGGATTTTGTGGGATGTTGATATTGTTCAGTTTATGGATCATGGTAGTGATCATGGTGATAGGAGGAAGACGGGTGGTGTTCCGGTTTCTGTAGGTTCTGATGTTGGTGTTCAGAAGCAAAAGCCGGGGCACTCGGATTCCTTCAGCTCCGAGTCAAGCTCGCAGTCTCTTGGTTCGGATAGGTTTCAGTATTATTCCAGACAAGAGGTATGGAGTTTTCACGTTCCTCGGCTTATTTTTGCTCAATAGTTGTTGATGTTTTGGATGTCTGAATCCAAGTAGATTGGCTTTGTGATTGGAAAAAGGTCTCTTGTGCCAACTTGTGGTCAGATACCATCAGGATCACCAATAGGCAATTGGCGTATAGGCACATGATATGTCTAAAATGTTCTATTGCTTGATTTGGCTTCGTCATAGTCCCACCCAAAAAAGTTTTCTGATTTTTTGCAAAACCTAGCAACTTTGCTTTCATATGAATCCACGTTTGTGTATGATTTGGATGGTTATTTTGTTCGATTTGCTGACATTTTCTATCTATTGTGGAAATGTTACAGTCGAATGATTCGGGAACTTATTCACCTCCGAAACCTGATGGGAGGCTTATCTTCTACCATGTTGCTGATGAGGATGGAGAAGTTGATGATGCTATGGAGGTGTATTCATTCACCTTCAAGGGGAAGAGTGTCGAGGAGTTGACTCATAGATTGGAAGAAGAAATGGGTCTTCATGATCTCGTCGTTTGCAACCGGAGCCCTCTGAATGGGCAGCTGTATCCCCTACGGTTGCAGCTACCTCCAAATAATGCGACCATGCACGTTGTGGTTGTGCCTTCAACATCAATAGGTGAGCAACCTCTTTCTAATGCGGATCTGTGTTATCCGGTTTGTGCCTGTGGTTCTCTGTAAGCTGAAATGCTGAATGGTTCTGCATCTGAACCTTAATGAGTAGATCGTCTTGTTGATTATAGTTGCATTGGCTACTTGCTTGCATCTCTGTGGATCTGCATGCATCTTTTTGCAACCACAGATTAAGCATTTTTTTGGTAAATTTTGAGCGCTAATTATCTTGCTTGAGCCTCCCTAGTTTGCCTTATGCTTAGATTTATGTATCTGATATTCCTACTCTGAGCTATATATATTAGCAGTGATGTGCCAATTCCACAATTTCATCATTGTGGAGCTTGTTTCGATCTGTCCTTGATTGGGTTTAAACATACTGATGATATAGGGCATATATTTAATAATGTGATATGATCCCTCTTCCTGATTAGTAGCATCAGATGAAGGTTTGGATTTGAGGAACTACTGTATATTTTGGGGAACTTTACTGCACCATACGAGGAGTATGTAATTGCAGAAACTCTTTGTAGTGATGGGGGAGTAGTAGGCAGTAGGCACAAGGTGCTTGCTTCGGAGGGATAGAAGGCGGGAGGGAGTCTTGGATTCTCTTATTGCTCGCTATCACTTGGTCCTAGCGCTTGACCAGCCATTCTATATTGCTCTGTAATCTTGATATCGGCATTATCTTAGGACTAATGATGCTCGGTCTTTTTCACTTCAAATGCGCTTCCTGAAGCATGTATGAGTACCCCTTTCCATTGTAGCATCTAATATTATTCTTTTTGTTTTGATTGCACCAGCTGCGAGAGAATTCGCACAATTGATATTCTCATGATTGGAATGGGTCAAGAAGTATAGCAGGCATGAACATACAATTCTTGTACAGAAAGCCTCTCAGCTCTGGAATCTATTTGCTGCTGGTATTCTGGGAATTGAAAGGCCATTGCTATATGGCAAATGTCCTTGAGTGGGGAGGTGAATGAACCTCACAGATCGAAAGGCTTAAATGAATCTGCAGCTACTACATGAGTGTGTTCTCTGATGATGATTGACAAGTGTTTTCAGCGTATGGCTCGTCGTGAGATTCCGCCGGAAGTTTTGCTTTTGTAGATTGAACATGTAGGTGCTTTTTTAGGCGTAATGGTGATCATTCCAGGATTTGAGTGGTGTACTCACTCATATCATATAGTGTATGCATACATTTGTTGTAGAACTAGAGTGGAACGATTGATTCTACAACTCGAGATCATGTATCAATAGCTTGTAATCATGTTTCCTTTGTCTTCGATCGTGGATAATGAGGGATGTACTCATATATTAAAGGAATTGTGTGGGATGAAGATGTTGGTTTGGGGATGCAAACGATCTCGTGGTTACCATCAAAACGTGGTTATTACTTGTGCAAGAAGATGAGAAAAAGTTGGAAACTCTATAGTTACTCCCCGGTCTCAGGTTAAATGTTATGAGGGTTTTTTTTCTCACTATTGGATATATATTTGAGGAGATTTAAAAAAATTATGTCATTAAGGTCTATTTAAAATATATAATTTAAATTATTATTAATATTTTACGAGAATTTTTTAAAAAATCATATTTGATTGTTTTACGATGTGAGTCAATTCTCGTCTCGATAAATATGCCTCAAAATATCCCATTTAATATGGGACAAAGGAAGTATTAAATCTGACACATTGAGAGTGCTTGATTAACATGATAAAGATCTACTCCCTCGGTCCAAAAATAAATAAAATAAAATACAATACTGTACATTAATCATTATTCTATATGCATTTTGATGTGTTTTTTTATTAATATTAAATAATATGCAACAAAAAAGATTTTAGTCTAGAGTTTTAATGCGTAACTTATACTGTCTTTAATGTTTTACGATAAGTTTTGAGAAAACATCATTTCATCATCTTGCGGATCTTTCGTAACGTAAACAATTTTGAAAAAATTCCCAAAAACTATAAAAAGAATTCAAGAAATTTCAGTTATCAAACCAAAACTATTCCATACAAGATCACACTGTCGAAAACCATTCTAATTCCAAATCAAAAACCAAAACCAACTCAAATCCACCCTCGAATCCAAATCGTGAATCAAATTCGATTCAACTCAATAATCTCATAAGGCATATTATTTTTAACAACAAATCCAAACGAAAAAGATAAAATTGATAACTAAGATTTTGTTATTCGAATTTTTAAAAAAAAAACTAATATCAAAATAATATACCTATAAATACATATATAAATTTAATCAAAATAATCTATTTATGATTTTTGAACCTATACACTCTTTCAAAACAATACATCAAAAAGAATCAAACGATGTCGGGTGGACAATCGCCCTTTCCCTTATCCTATCCTTCCTCTCTCCCTTCCCGATTTTCCCCGTCTCCCCCATTTCCCCCCAGCCACCAACAATTTCCCCCACGAAAGGCCGGCGCCTCACCGCCTGTCGCCGCCGTGCCCTGTTGTCGGTCAGCCACTCCCTCCTCCCCTCTCCCCTCCCTTTCCGGCCACCATGGATCTTGCCCAGCCAACCCTCCATCGAGCCGCCGCCGACCTCCCTCGCCAGCCACCGCCGGACTCCCTTCCCCTCCTCTTCTCTCCCTCACCCAACCCCACAGCCCGTTACTCAGCCGCCACCAATGCGCCCTTGCCACAAGCCACCGTCGCCGTACACCACCACCGCCGGACACCCCCTGCTCGACTTCTGCTTGAGGTAACCCAACCCTGCTTAAAAATCATCCCATATATATATATTAATGGATTTGGATGTTTGGTGATGGGTTGATAGATGATGGATTTTGGGTGAAGGGTTGTTGATGATGGGTTCTGGAAGTGGGGTTGATTGGGTTGATGTTGGGCTTTGGGTAGCTTGTTTGAACTGGTTGATGAACTAGAAATTTTAAGGAAATGTTTCGAGGATTTAGATTATACATTGTAACCCCTCGTCATATCACGACCGATTAATCGGGATACACTGTGTTCGAGTATCGTACTCCTTAATTGATATTTTAACTTAGAATAATCCCATTTTGTGGATTAGGTGAATTGATATAACGTGCTAATATCCGTGAGGAAATTAGAATTTTTGGACTCTCCTTGAATATCCATGAGGAAATTAGAATTTTTGGACTCTCCTTGAATGATTGTTTTAACCCAATGTGCTATAATCCATCGTACGGAAACTAACAATCTTTAAACAAAAAAGGTGATTCGAACCAATCGAAATACTTATAAATTGGGAATAACGAAGAAATGACTACGGAGCGGGCCAATTTCATGCGGAGACAAGCTTATCGGGACACGCAAGTTATTATATATTGTGGTCACATTGGTTAAGGAAAGTGAGTTCCTTGATATATTATGGTCGCATTGGATAAGGGGATGATATCCTCTGATATATATTATATGGTGGTCGCATTGGATAAGGGGGTGATATTCTCTGATATATTATATGATGGTCGCATCGGATAAGGGAGAAAAAACCCCTATTATACTTTATGGTCTCAGTTCGATGATGGAGGGCACCTCTACCGTAGCATGTGTAGCGGCATCAATTAATACTATCAATGGAACATGACGGGATAGATCACTGTTGGGTCACAAATCTGGGAATAATTAAAGTAAAAGAGCGAATAGGTTAATTGGGTCACAACAATAAATTAAAAAAAGGTTTTAATATATTGTCAGACCTGACATGCTATAACAGATGTCAGGGTTATAGCATGTGGCGTCCCATCCATGACAGTACCAGGGGTCTACTGAACGAATCTCTTGCTCATGGGTTTCCTGTTTGTTCTGTCTTTATTCTTTGTTAGGTTTTGGTGAGGATGGCGAGGCCTTCGAGTAGCTGTGCTGGGAACATGACCTCTTGTATAATATTTACTAATTAGAGTGTGTTGTAGTACTTTGGTCTTGAGGTCGAACTATGAATGACTGTAATAATTGATTGTTATGCTCTTCTATTACTTGAATCTAGTAATTGGGGATTATATAATAAACTATAATTGTGATTGTAATATTAGCGGATTGTACCGGATTATTGGATACTTATTTATAATTGTTATCTCTTATGTTCTCTTATATAAACCCTGTTATAAATTTTGTCTTGCTACGGATTCCTGTCTGTAGTGACAGTACTGTCACGTGCCAGTAAGCAGGATTAGGGTTGTGGCTTTACAAGTATACTCATTATTTTCTTTCATAACAGTTACAGTAAACCCCACTATATATGTATATATATATATATTTCATCAAATCCCACAAAAATTCAACATATACATAAGACATCGTGTCGGATCAAAATGTTGTAAGATTTATGGGACGAAGGGAGTAATAGACATTGATGTTTGAATTATGACCAAGTATATGTCTTAGATTGAATACGAAAGATATATGTGCTAGATAATCACCTTGAAATCCGTCTTAACATTTTAGGCTTTGAAGTCACAACTTCATTCACACAAGGATTCTTCATACGGCTCGTAATCATTGCACTAATCTTGCTGCAGGCTTTAGCGGCGGTGAGTGTCTACGCTGATGGAATCGGAAGCAGAGAAATTGAGTTCCATCTTAAGCCTACAACAGTTGAGACCCCTGACTGTTGGAGCGTCCACATTCTTTCATTGTCGACAGGGTTCGGTAAGTAAGAGAAGATTGGAGCAGGAAATGTACTTGCCGCCAAAGTTGATCACCAACATCCTTGCAAGACTCCCGGTGAAGACTTTGCTGAGATTCAAGTGCGTTTCTGGAACATGGCGCGATATAATTGAAAGTGATGACTTGGAAACCAT
Source organism: Drosera spatulata (assembly GCA_035668315.1). Classification (NCBI taxonomy): domain Eukaryota; kingdom Viridiplantae; phylum Streptophyta; class Magnoliopsida; order Caryophyllales; family Droseraceae; genus Drosera; species Drosera spatulata. Next base: position 12,661 of record JAOVYX010019105.1, read on the forward strand.
GCATCTCAACTTGTACAATGCCAACTGGAACAACGGTTGTGCACTGGTGACGGAAGATCAAGATTATGATAAAGCTACTGTGTGGTTAGTTGAGCCAGAGAACCCGCTTTGGTTCTTTGTCCGTAGTGATACTTTGGAAGAAATTTCAGGCATCCCCCCGGTAACTAGTTCTGGTTTTGTGGAAGGTTCTTCTATTAATGGTTTGGTGCTTCTGGGTAGGCACCTCCGCACTTGGGACGGACCCTTCATCCTATGGAATCCCTCGATCAGACAACACTTTGTCATCCCTCCGAATCCTGCTTTGCACTTGCCACATGCGCATGTCGTGTTTGGGTATGACGCCTCCAAAAATGACTACAAGGTGGTAGCCATGCATTACCCAAAGCTCGATAAGCTCCCTGAGCCTGTGATGATTTACTCGCTGCTTTGGAATAGATCTTGGAGGTCTATCTCTTGTGCGCCCCCTCCCCCCCCCCAACACTGTGTGTCTGTAGCAAACATAAGCATT
>JAOVYX010019106.1:0-19026 GCA_035668315.1 Drosera spatulata
AAATGATCAACGAAGCGAAATCTTATGAAGTATTCTACTCCAAAGAATAATGAAATGAGTCGAATCAAGATTTCAATTAAAGCACCCTTTTTATATCTTTTTTTAATTAGATAGAATATGTATATATAAAGAATCTTTTCTTCTTGATTTGTTTGCAGATATTTAACTCTTTCATTCAACTCCTTTTTTTGAGTTGGAAGTTTCTATAATATTCAATCCCTTCCTCATACCTCCTTCATCGATCTCAATTTGATTCTTCAAGATTAAGATCGAAATATCATAAATCCGTGAAGTAGTACAATTATGAGAAATCCCACTATACGTCCTTTGAGATTCATAGTTATATCTCCTATTTCTTACTTCTGTGATTATGAATATCTTTTTTGGAAAAAAATGGGTTTCTTGATCTTGAAAAAGAAGTTAATCATTTGACTCCTTTTTTAATTCCTTGTCGTCTGATTCCTTGTTTAATTCCTTCTTCTTTGACTCCTTCTTGTATAATTCCTTGTCGTCTGACTGTCATGGCGTTTCATGATTTCATATAACGTCATAATTAATTATACTCGAGGTTAACTAGAAATAATTCCTCATAAATCATGCGGGTCGGGTATTTTTATAACGTTCTGTAAAGATTTCATGATTGATAGTTTGTTACAAAAATAATATACAATCACATACATAATGCCACATATCAAGAACAAATAACATTCAAAAATCATTATTATAATCTATAATATTCTACAGATTGTATCGTTATCCTTGCAAATTGAACATTCAAGGCGGAGTATCAGGATTTTATTCTTTTATTTAACATGTAAGTATGTGATCAAACATTCACATAATTTAAATCACATACGCACAAACATTTAATATAAGATAACGATGTAGGTTATCTTGTCATTTTAAAAAATCAAAAAATCCTCAAATAATTTCAAAACTCAATGGTATTCTTACGTAAGCTTCCTACCTACAATAAGATTAATAGCATAACTACCCTCCTAACATATTTGTACACAGCTCTTCACAGGGGATTAAAGGAAATTGCTAATCCCCCGAGCACAACCCCCCATGGTCCCATCTCTTTTTTTCTTTTCATTTTTCAAATTATCTTTTCTTAAATATATATATTAAATATAAAAATAAAAATGTATTTAAAATCTACACATTAATATCTACAAAACAACACTAATATTGAATATAAAAAATATATTTCATAAAAATATTGAAATATATCAGATTATAATATATTTCAGTTTTTTCAATTTTTTTGGATTTCAATAATATCAATTTTTTCAAATTCTGATCTTATCAATTTTTTTAGATTCCGATTTTGTCAATTTTTATTTCTTCAATTTTTTTCGAATTTCAATCTTTTAAGATTTTGATCTTATCAACTTTTTCAGATTCCGATTTTGTCAATTTTTTCATATTTTTTCGATTTTATTTAGAACGATTGAATATGATAAAATTTATATGTGTTTAAATATTATTAATATGTATTTATTTATAATGTAATGAAATTTTTTATACTCAATATTGATATTATTTTATAAATATTAATGTGTAAAGTTCAAATATATATTTATTTTTAATATTTGAATATATATTAAAAATTTATGAATGATTTTAAATATTATTAAAAAAAGAACAAATGAAAAATTGAAAATAAAAAAGCAAATGGGGCCGGGTGGCGGCGAATGGCAGCGCTCGGGATTAAATCCCCTGCCATATCCCGCTGAACAAGAACAGGGGCCGGGCTCTGGACAGTTTCAGGCAGGGCGGGGAAGAGGACGCCGACAAAGGCCGACATCCGGCTGCGGTGGTTGGGGCTTGCTCCGGCGAGGCTGGGTGAGGTCAAGGAGGAGCGGATGTGAGTCGAGAAGGAGCGGGAAAGGTTGACGGCGAGAGGCGGCGAGGCTGATTCCAGCCCTGACGGCGGCGAAGGCGAGGGCGGCGTTCGGGGGGTGGCCGGATCTGATCGGGAAAAGGGAAGGGAATGTCGGGGAAGCCAGGCGAGGTCGGAAATGTGTACATCGTCACGCGTGGCCGTCGTCGCCGGCTGCGGGTGGTTGATTCCGACTAGTTTTTGTTATTTCCGGCGTCGGGGATGGTTGACAGGGACGGGTGTTGCCGGATCTCGTCGGGGTGTTGCCGGATCTCGTCGGTGTTGCCGGTATTCATGTATGGTACAAAGCATGTTCCACATTCCACAGTACAAGCAAAACATACTCCACCGTCTTCAGGATCAGGCGGGCAGCATTGTGGATCAAGCATGAGCACATAACAGAGGCTGAAGTTGGCTTGGAACGAACCTTTGGCTCCCGAATAACATGTCAGCTCCATCCGAATTGCCATATCTGCACGTACATATGAGCAGCAGCTTCGCATGAGAGAAATTCGTCATACGCAAAGAAAACCGAAGGGTTGCTAGTACCAATTAGGTGAACACGAAAATAATCAGAAACTGTGGAAGGCCTACTAATTGCTCTCTTTCCCGGAACTTCCCATCTTATTGATGGAATAATGAAATGCATCAGCAAATAAAAATGGATCATTTACACTGACCGATTGCGGTCCCATTTACAAGATCGATCTTTCCCACCACAATAACAACAAAATGGTGTGTCTACGGCATATTTACATCGTCTCCAGATAAACCATGTGAAATTTCTTTTGTGCACTCAACGCGAGTGCGCCAGGATCGACCTATAGACCACACAAGATCACTGAGAATGTAACCGTAGAGTACCACCCAATTCACAGGCATCTCGTCAACCGCTGGCAGGGATGAATACCGGCGCTGATACAGTTCCTTAATTGAGTTCTTCAGCGAATTCCGATGCCCACCCTACCTTCATTGATTAGCAACAATATTGGCTTTGGTGATGTTGGCAATGCAGCCTCTTCTTTGAGCTCTTCTTCTTCCGGACCTGTTGCATCAATCACACTCTCTGCAAATCTCACCCTCTTCTTCTTCTGTTTCTTCTTGGACACTTTAAACAAAACGAAAATACTCACGTCAATAGAAAATGATGCTGGGGAACATGTAAGCCGGAATCTCAATTATATAATCCCGCAACTAATTCTGCAATGTAGTATATCGTTCCACAAAAGTCAATCTGATCCTATAACTCTGTTTATTTCCAAAGTCCGAAGTAGAATCTATATTTACCTGAAGAAATGCAGGAACTAGGAAGCGGGTTGACTTTCACTTCTTCACATTCTTGCGACAGAGTCGGTGCTGATGATTTATGGAGTCTCCTTACTAAGAAGATGATAGTGCCGGAAACAGCTGCTATGGCGGTGGCAAGTGCGATGGCTCGTGGGCCGAGTGGGGGTGGCATCGTGGTGGTGACGGCAGTGGAGCAGCAATATGGAGAAGGTTGGTGTGAGCTTGTCGGTAACTTTGAAAGAGGGTGGCGACTCCTTAGAAGCACCAAGAAAACTTCAACTATCAACTTGCAAGGAAGACATGATCAAATCAAAAAGCACCCAATTCGGCACATCGCTATCAATATGATAGCACAAATTATTGATATATTAAATTCAACCTGAATAAAGGACTCAAAGAAGATTCAAAACTCAGATTATGAAGAATTAGACTGATCACACTCAACGTTTATAACGAGGCAGCATGTGGTATCTATTCGTAGCACAACGTTATACAATATTCTCGATATGGAGACATATACAGGTGGATCAAAGTCGAACAATTGGAGAGCTTTACAAAGATCTTACAGTTCAAGGAGCAGTGGGATATCATTTGCTAGTGATCCATTCATCAATCTTGAGCCACTCATTTGCCTCGTCCTCAGAATCTTTACCCCGAGACGAAAGTTCGCTAAGACGAGACCTGCAATCATCTTGAGTATCTGACTTCTCATTCAACCGAACCCATTCATCTGAATCGGCACGTAAGGAGATACATCGTTGCCCAGAGGCAGACTGTGTATCAGACAGATCTTTGTCATCAACTTCAAGATCACTTAAGGAAACATCCTCCGGATTTGGCAACTGCCTCTCAGTATCACTTGATCTTGCTTTCACATCAGCCGCCTCTTCTGATCGCTTCATAATACTCATGCGACCTTTCTCTTCCATCTCTCTTGATGCTTCTGGAATATCAGCTGATGTTGATTCCTGCTGTAATGGATTTCTCAGTGTTTTTGACTCGTCAAGGTCATGTTCATCCAGGCAAGCTATTGCAGTCTTGGTTTTCTGCATCATCAACAATGTTTGCCTTGCTTCAAGGATCTGCGAAGCAAGGCGAAAATAAGTTAAACACAACAATATCGAGATATATTAACTTGGATAAAAGATGTTTCTCCATGAATGATGAAGTTCAAGATATAGTACCATTAGTGAAAATGCGAGATGATAATACAAGCTCATCAATCAATAAGTAACAAACAGAAGAAACCGAGAAAAGATGTCCAACAGTATGCTACAGAGTTCGATACAAAAGAAAAATTATGCATGGTGGGTTCAGCTTCTAGATTACACGGACATTAACAAAGGAAAAAACATACACTTTGTATAGATTATCCCAAATATGGACTTGAAGAAAAATGCTCAAAAGATGAGGACGAGGGAATGAAGAATGGGGAGAAAAGATATACAAGAGAACAAAAGAAAGAGCATCAACGAACCATAAGCGAAAACAAGAGACATTAATTTATTCATTAAGATTTGATCTATTTGGATAAATAAGAAACACAGAAACAAAAACAGCAATTGGACCAGAAAACGCGATTCCATCAGGGGTAACAGGAACGAAATTTTTCATAGAAAAGTGAAATCAGCGATCAGAGACTTGAAAAACTGGATCACTGATAGTGTAATATCATGAAACACGCTATCACCAATTGCGGGGAAGGGGTGACATTTCAACGTTTCACGACAGTGTAATATGAAGATGATCTATAGATCTCAAATGCAGGTGACTAGGAGATCTTACCCTGGGGGTTGATAGGAGCTTGAAGTTATACTCATCCAACCGTGGCAGCAGCTGAATAAAGTATGTCATCCAAAATAAATTCTCTCCTATGTCACCCCTTAGGCTGATCCTGAGAGCGGCAAGACTTGGAACCAATTTTTCAATAAGAGAAGCATGTTCAGCCTGAGATGGTGACATTTCAAACTCTGCATCAACCAAATGCTAACAATGAGTAGGGTTTCTTTGGACATCAAGTAGCGATGATGGATGAAGAAACTTGCGAGTTGCCAAGGGCACGCACGAGGGTACAGAGCAATCCGTTAAGACAAAACACTTTCACAGGTAGGTTTCCAATCTCATTCCAATCTCCATCACTGAGTGTCACCAAAACTATTAATAGAGGATCAAGTTGGACTTAATACACACCAAAACTAATGATTCACCTAATGGTTCACCATTCCTCGCAATAATCACAACTCTTCAGAACCCCACCAATAAAGTGGATCAACACCGTAGCAATGCTCTAAAATGAATACATTGGATAAAACAATCCCGCCACCACTAATCATAACAACAGGATTCACCAATCCCTTTGCTTGTTGCCTATATCTGGATCCTACATAACCAAGAACGTTCCTGATAACTCCGGTTCGAATAATAGTGGCATCCTAATCCAAAAACATAAGGCACATCTCTCACGCAACTCATACAACGATACTTCAACTAAAAATATACAATCAATCACACAAACAAGCACTCTCTATAATCATAACACCAACACGAACTCACACACGCTAATCAACCATGATCCGATTATTGTGCGCTCTCGAATTCAAACTCCAATATGAAAACAGTATTCTCATCTCCGAGAAATCAACAAAATTCAATTACCATCATCAACAATCCCCATCGGAAACTCCGTCCACAACTCCGCCCTCGCCGCCATCTCCTCCACTAACTCGACCACTTCCTCCGAAACCCTAACATCACCATCGTCATCGGATTCCGATTTGAGCAAACTCAAAGCGAAATTCGACAAGCCGCTGACGGCTTTTCTTGGAGAGAGAAGAGAGAGGGAAGATCTCAAGGTCCCTCCGAACTCTGCTAGATCGCTCCGTATCCCCGCCGATATGCCATTGCCGCCGCCGTCGCCGCCGGTGGTGGCGGCGGCGGAGGAGGCGGTGTCGGAGAAGCGGAGGGATTTGACGGAGTCGGAAATCCAGTGCATTTTTTTTTGTTCCGGTTTAACCCTTGGTTTGATCACGGTGGGGAATTCTTGAAGAGAGTAAAGCGTGGAGGGGAAAGGGGGGCGAGAGATGGGGAAGGAGAGGGAGTGGAAGGGTAGTTTAGTCAATGAATAACCCTTCTGTCCCATGATAAATGTGGCTTTAACATCAGACATGTTTGTCGAGATAATAAAAATTCATAAGGAAAGACTTGTGTAAGGAAGAATTTGTCGATGGGTATCATGAACAGAAGTTGAATCTTAATATTTTTTTCGTTCAATAATAAATAAAATATCTTATTGTTTATATTATTTAATAGATATTTTGAGAAGATTCGTTAATCATCTTAACGATATAAGAAAATTATATTATTGATTCCGTATTAATTCAAACCGTTATATTTATTCCGGGACGATGGGAATAATATATACAGTATCATCCAATCCTGCTAACAATACTTTGTCATAAAATTTTTAACTTTCGCAACTAACAATGGAACTGAAAATATACCATTCAACAAGTTGAACTGGTGTGAGTAAATCGGATGAATTTGGAGTACTCAGGTTCAGAGATTTCGTCTCATGTTGAAGATCACTGGCCATGTTAGTAGTAGGATGATCAGCCGATGTAACGTTTATAAGCTTTCAAGTTTCAATGAGACAGCATTCGCTTAACCCTTTTAAAGGCTTCTGTTTCCAACTTACCACTTTACTATCTATCCTTATATAAGATCCCTAAAAAGGTAACAACTTATATTGTTCGGTTAACAAAGAAAAAAAATTTGGACTGGTGGAAAGGATGGGAATGGATTACTGGTGGTTAGATGGGAGGAACTTGAGAAGGCGAAGGAATTCGGAGGTGAAGGGATTGGGAACATCATCGCAAAAAATGCAGGTCTGCTTTATAAATGGTGGATACGGTTTGTTGATGAGGAAGATGCCCTTTGGAGACGTGTGGTGCAAGGAAAATATAATCTACCACAGCTGATCAATTTCTCTGATTTTGCAAAGGTCAAGAGAGGCGGAGCATGGAAAGATATTACTCCATCCCATTTAAATTCTAAATCCGATACGATAATTTATGTGTATGAGATGAAGAAATGAGAAAAAAAGAATGAGAAATGATAATGAATGAATTGATGTGATATAAAATAGAGATAATTTGATAATTTTTATATAAAAAAATTAATAAATAAAAAAAATTATAATTTGAATCAAACGATAAAAAAAGTGGAATGGAGGGAATATCTCCATTACAAAATGGGATCTTGTATTCAAGGAAATTATTGAGAAGGGACGTGCGTGGTCGATCGGAAATGAAAACAAAATATGTTTTTGGGAAGACTTTTGGTTTGGTGGCCAGATTTCCCGATGGATTCAAATGCTTTTGGTATAGCTGACTGAAATCTGTAATGGGCTTGGCCCCATGTACGCTCAATGAACCCAAAACAAAAAAAAACGAAAAAAACTCAGATTTCTGTGTACAATCCACCTAGCGAGTGAACTCGCTATACATGAACTCGAAGTTTGATGTCACTGAAGCATCCATAAAATCGATGCTCCGCGACCGTACCACATACAAGTAGATAGACACAAGAATACAATGGTATATTGGTTTTCTTGTTACAATCAAAGCCTTTTGCTTCCTACAATATATAATGAATGGATCCAATGTGTTTACACCTATTATTTATAGTACAAATTCTCTACAACTCCTGGTGCATTATATGACCCTCAACAGATGACAACATCTAAGCAACTAACAGAACTCTGTTTGCTTCGTCAATCGACAGCTTCGGCTTCCGTCCTATCACAAACCAGTGTCACATCCCACAATGTCACGATACTTGAGGAACTCTTGGGCGGCAACATAGTGAGCCAAAGCTCCCAACACCACGAAAACGTGAAAGATCTGATGGCTGTGCCCGGCTAGATCGAACCAGCCTGGCTTAAACCTTTCTGGAACCCGGCTCACGTAGAAACCAGTCCCAACAAGGTAAAACAAAGCCATGAGGGACTCATACAACAACGTCGCATTCCTCTTCGGATTGTCCCAATTCACGAGGATGCCATGGATGGCGGGGAAGATCCCGAAGAATGCCATGGAAACAAAGAGCATGGCACGAAACCCTCGGTACTCTCCCGAGGAAAGTGTAGGCGAGAGCAATGTGATGGCGATGAAGAGACCTAACAGAGAGATTATGGAGAGATAGACGATTTGCCAAACCGGGTTGCATTGGAAGATGTAGAAAATGGGAGGGAAGAAGGATGTGATTATCATTATGGTGATGCCAAAGTAATCTACGCGGAAGAGCTGCGTGCTGAGGTGGTAGGAGTGACAGGAGAAGAGGTGGCAGATGCTGCTCGAGAGAAGGCAGAACATGGAGCCGCCTAAGAAGACATAGAATGGCCATCTCTCTGCAAGCGCATCAACCAATGACCCGTCATATCCTAAATTAGTCATGTGGTTCAAGTCAAGGAGCTTCGCCACGCCCTGTAACCATATCCAGTCTTTGTAAAAGAAATGCCATGAAGAACAAGATTGACGACTATGATTGACCATAATATTATAAAATTACCAAAACTGGTTGCTTTGAGTTGAGAGAAATGTTGGTCACCACAGTACCACTTGGAGATGACCTGTAGGAAAATGAATAAGAATCTATGATGAAAAAGATTACAAGGCATCCAAGGTTAATTTTTACATCGAGTTAAGAAAAATGCATACAAAACAAATGCATAGAAACTTTATAGAATAAACTTGAACCAGAAAGATATCCATGGACCCAGTCCAACAAAATGAGCAACATTGGAAATTTCAGGCAACAAAATTTAAGTCATATCACAGAACTTGACATCACAACAAGCTAACATTGGATCCAAGAGCTGTCACTGTGCAGCCTCGAGAGTTATAGTGAGGTTTACGCATCGAGAACGCATCACATAGAAACTTGATCTCGAGATACATGTCTAAAAATAGAAGCCATATCTGGCATCAGGACTTTTTGTTCCAAAAACCTAAAGAGGCGAGAATCCATCGAGTAGAGATGGCGAGTTACACAAGCATCCTGATCTCGAAATGAAGATTTTGAGACACAAGCAAAACCCTGCCAAGAAATTTACTCTGGACCATCATAGATTCTTAGATACATTTTCTAGCTGGTTCAGTTGCAAAATTCATCATTTTTTGTTTTAAAAACAATGCTATCAGCCTAGACAATGCCTAGAGGAAAGACTTAGATCATGATTGCGTGCATCGGATTCTTAGAATGTTATTATTATTGTTTCTGACCTAAGATGGGGAAATCTAATCCCAGAAAGTGATGTCAAAAGAGACCTAGCTTGCTGTTTAGGAATAGCTCATTCTGAAAGACTACATATTTCAGATTAGGGACCATGCTTATGTTTTAATTTTCCGGCTATTATACTGTTACATTAATAGCACACAAACAAAGAACAAAAGCTTTACTGTTGCAACCACGAATGTTTAAATACAGGATTGATGGCTATATTGAAAAAATAATTGACAAGGTTATCTACAGCTTCCAGAAATTATGAAGCCATACAAAGGCGAGGCCTAATGCAACAATTTGATCTGAATCAAACTCAGATGTACAATGACAGACTCCAAACAAACCAGAAAATGCAACAAGTGCTTCCATCTCAAATATGAAATAGACTAGAAAATTTTCAAAAGACCAAAAATAAAAACTGAATCCTGAAAAGCTGTGCTCAGAACAAGTTCTAAAGGCAGAAGCACCAAAATCATTTTATCTTCTTCAATTCAGATCTCTTTTGGGAGTCTGAACGTGGCAATACAACCATACAAATAGTATCTTTGCAGGTCTTCTCCCGGAAACTTATGTTTCTGATTGGGTTGGTCCCTCTGACAGATATTTTAGCTAGAATTGCAATCCCTAAATACTTTGTCTTTACTTAGAACTCGGAATTGTGTTGAACCACTATATTTTCTACGCTTCGAGCACATAAAAGCATTCGCCAGATGAGGAATATCAAGATATCAATAAATTTGTGCAATTTTCACTAGAACATTATTTGCATGATTTTCCATCAGAATATTCAGCTTTTGATAGGGTTGGTTAGTCGGCAATGGGCCATCATGTATAAGTCCAATTTATTGTTAAATCACATCCTACAGCCTCCTATCGCTAAACAGAAACAAACTACTTCAACTATCCAAAACACATTTCAACTCCATAAAAAAGGGGCAACTTCTTTTTTCTAAAGTTCTTGAAATTCATAGCTCACAGCTACACATGCACTGCATGCCCATTGAATAAGCCAGCATCTACTCCACATGATATGCCACATTTATTAGGTGGGAAAACACGTCACGAAAATGATGGAACCCTGCTCATTGAATCAAATTCCAGCAGCACCCTTGAACTATAACCAAATAACAAATTCTCTGCATTCCTTTTATTCATAACAGTATATCCACTGATCCAAGCATAACTCAAAGTAAACGCGTGTCAAAATCTGTTAAGATCCATAATGAACTCAGTTCCTCGACGAAATCTACTTGACTTACAATATTCCATATCATCATGACTTTGGCACATGGTACATGGATGCCCAGGTGTACCAAACCAAGAGCATATACCGCATAAGAAACAATACAATATAAGTTGAGGTGACCCACATACTTTCGTTTGACAGGTTGGTTTACCTGTCTCAAATTATTATTCTATTGGTTGGTCCGACGACACATCATGCACCTTGTACAAAACAATGAAATTTTCTAAAGACCAATTGGTCCTACATCAAATATCTGTTTTGAATCGGAACCTATGAAAGACGGTAATGCACAATCATGTTTCTTAAGACGATTTTGCCACTAACAAAGCAATATTTTACGAGTCAACTTAACCATTGAAAAACTCTCATTTAAAACTGATATTTTTAATAATATAATAACAAAGCAATATTTTACAATTCAATTTAATCAGTGTCAAAAACTCTAGTTTAAATAAGGCCGGATTAACAATGCAATATTCTATGGTAGAAAAATGTACCTGAACATGCCAAGCAGATCCCCAACTTGAGGAACAGAAACCAATTCGAAGATAGTCAATCCCAAGAACAGACCAAATCCAAGCAAATGCCTACAACATCAAATCAAACCAAATCAACATTAGATCATCAAATCAACCAAAACCCATTTCAATTCAACATCACAATCCCAAAAAAAACTCAAACTTGAACCCAAAGTGGAAAAGAAAAATAAGAAGTAAAAAGAAGATTCATACGTCCACACATTGAGAGTCTCATTGTGCCACTGGAACAAGCTGAAAAATGCTTCCTTGAGAGGCCATTCAACTCTATAATACTTGTGAATGAACTCATTATCCTTCATGTACTCAGGCAACTCCTCATAGCTCCATAGACAGCAAACTTTCCCCTTTCCCATTTTACCCTTTTCTCCCCTCCCCAAATCCTCCTCCTTCCCACCATGTTGGTGGTTTCCGGGCAAATGGGCAGTTACCAAATTGGTAATTTTGGGCTCAAAACTTCTGGTTTCCTCCAATTGGGTGCTTGATTTCTTGGTTTTGCCCAAATGGGTTCTCCTTTTCACTTGGCCGGAAGTCATTTTGGTGGTGGTTGATGGAGTGAGAAAATGAGGGATTTTTAAAGGTGAGAGGGCAACTGGGCATTTGTCATTTTGCCTGTGATATTGGTGAGAGCAATAAATTTTGGACAGCAAATGAAGAAGAGGGAGGGGCAAAAGGGGACAACTGTTTTTGTGTTGAAAAGGTTTAAGCAATTTGCAAGCTGTAGTTAATGATAATGAGACTTAATTGTTGGTTTTGGAGTTATTGGGATTTTGTATGATGGATCGCAACAACAACTAGAATAACAACCTAGGAATAAGTCATCATTAGGCGTGGTTTGTGAATAATGTCATCATTAGGTGTGTTTTGCGAATAACGTATGAGTGTCTATGTTTCCTATGTTCTGAAATTAAGAGTCATTTTGTGGTGATTGGTGTGACGGTACTTGGATCGTTTGATTTGAGTGTGTGGACGGTGAACAGAGTAGAGTGTACTCGAAATGTTTCAATCAGGGGTTATGTGGTATAGGTTCGTTAAGTTTGTTGTGACGGATATTTTGATGAACCATGATTTTTGAAATCGATAAAAATTATCATAATGATAAACAATTAGTGTTTTCAATTATGTGTTCGGAAAATTGACATACTCAAAGATCATCAAAATTGGATGCTTTGCTTTGCTAGTATGCGAAGCATGAGAGGAAAGTTTCTCAATCTTATTGTCGAACGAGATTGTTGATATCATTCAAAATGTTGTGAAATTTGTATGTCGATGACAATTTGGGTTCACCCCTTCGATCATGGAACCTTTCGATATGAACATCATTATAAAAAATCAATCTCGGTTGGTCTAATGATTGACGAATTAAATCTTGGATTCGAACCTCACTAGTCCCAACTGAGGGAGGTCACGCCCGTTGGTCTTAGTCAAAGTTTTATCCGATATTAATGAGGGACGTCTTGTCAGTGTCCGAGGATTTAGTCGAAATATGCGCAAACTGACCTGAACATTCCGTCATAAGAAAAAAAAAACATCATTATAGAATATGCTTTTGTACCTCAAAGGTTTAATTCCTATGATAGATTAACATAGGTTGAAGGAGCAAGGATTCCACACTCATTGGAAATCTGGACTCTGCCACCGTGAGTAGAATTGATCATATCAAGCGAATTTCCGTTAGGTCTTATAGCTAGTTGCGACCGATCTTGAATTCCAAACAAATTGATCGAGTTCAATGTGTTAAGAACGTGTTTACATTACCTATCTAAACCACACTTATTTATTTGGGAAAAAAGAGCATGTGTCATGATATAAATATGTCTAATAAAAAATAAATGATTAAAATTAAAAAAAAAAAATAAATAGTTTAAATTAAAAGAGAGCATTCTAATCTCAACCCTTAAATTTGTGTTATTTTAATCTCAATCGTTAATTTTTTATTAGACACATCTATATTATGACACACATTCCATAGATCCTATTTATTTTATGGGTTTATACTTGCTTCTAAACTATATACGTTTAGAATATAAATTTGCTTCTAAGTTAAGATCAACCCATTACGTATCAGCATATATCATCAGTCTATTCTAAGATTACATAAAGGAGTTAAAGTTTGTCCAACATCTTTTTTCACCATCTACAGAACTTAAACTCGGGACTTATTTTAAAAATATCAAATTCCCAACCAATTAGTCCAAATGATATTGATTTCTAAACTTCAGTATTAGTCGTATTTCGGAAACTATATGTCTACATCTATCAAACAAATGACTCGTGTTATGAGCTAAAAGTTAAACCGTGTATTCTGGTATAGCTGTTTATTCCTTATCCTGGACCAAGTTGATGCGCATATATGTTAGGACCTCAATTTTGTAAAGTTGTTAGTATATGCAACATAATTTCTTAAGTCCCAACAAATGGCAAATAACAAGATTTTAGGGACCAACTTGCATCAAATTGGCCTCTTGTGGCTGACCTATAAACAATATTTTCTTAGCGGGGTAAAGTGTATAAATGTGGCATTTAAAGAGTATACTAGTTTTCCAAATCCAAATAAAGTTCATGGCCCACTATGATTTCCTTTTATTCTTAAAACAGGTTCTTGAATTTGATGTTAAGTGATGTAAGTAACGCAATTTCTAATGTCATAGTTGAAGAAATAATAAACATTGATATAATACATCATAAACATTTCAAGACTCATTATTTTTCAAGTCATCATGAGCTATCAAATCCCTATTTACATAATTATGAGAAAAAGTTTTTATTAGTAAATCAATTTTTTTGGCATATATTTTTACATAAAGAGATTAAGATAAATCTCTACTTGTCCTCAACAAATACATGCACGACTATATATGTCATTTTCTCAACTATATATACAAAAATTGACATAGATCTAAAACTTTGGATGCAATCAATAGAGCTTGATCACATTAAATTAGTGCATGGTGGGCATGGAGCGTTAGGACTAGATGTCTTTTGGACGTTACAGAATTTTATTCTCTTTCTAGGCACAATTTTATGGGAGAAATAATATTCTCGTTAGATCCCCATATTCTCTACTAGGGTAAAGAATAGGGAAGACTCCGACGCACTTTTTATAGTGACATGAATTGGGTATTAAAAGTAAGTTAGAAGAGGACAAATAATCACAGTACTAACTAAAGAATTCGGGAGTATGAGATAAAACTTGCAAAAATTTCTGAGAGAAATTAATTCTCTCTACGAGTTGACAAATAAACCAAGTGGCTGACCTAACATCACTGATATGGAGGTGGGATTTGTTGCAAAAGTTCTTCGCTGTCGTTTCCTTTTTTTTTTTTTAAATTTTGGGATAGGGAGATACCACCGGTTTTTATGTAATAATAAGATTTACTTTTTAATCTATGTATAAACCTTGCTTATATGATTTACCCATAAACAACTCCAAACCATATTGTCGTCTTGACTTTTTTCCGTTGACAAATCTCTTACCTGTGCTGTTCTGCACCCATTCTACTAATATATTTATAGAACGTAGATCATATTAATCGGGCAAGCAATGCTACTAAATACAATAGAGCCAATTTTATACCAAAAGTATTGCTCCATGAAATGATTTATTGTGATGTTGGATAGATATGCGCGCGAATCTTCAACTTGGATCAATCTAATAGATAAGAGTACGCCCGTGTGAATACCTTTATTATTAAATCTGAACTCCTTTATGTTGGGATTTCTTGTTATTAGGAAAATCAAAGGAAGTGATCGGTGCACATATACGTGTTTGAATATGAATGAATCAATAAGTTAATAAGGATGGACTCTTTTGGTGAGAAATTGATAAGAATGGCTACTGTGATGTTTGACAATGAATTGAACAGAAGAAGGAGCAAAAGAAACATGGCTGCGCATGGACGATGATGAATTTGATGGTCCTTCTGTTCTTTCTGTTCTCATTTCTTATCTTATGCCTAAATAAAAACATGGCTATTGAAGTTCAAGAAGCATAGAGCCAAGAAGCAGAGGCAAGATCATCCTGTGCAAAAAAGGTCACAAAAATAAAAAATTTATGATAAACACGAGTTTATATTTGGATATATCTTCTCACGATTTATTTATCTAATTATAATAATATTTAAAGATTGTTTTAAATATTATACTCTTAGTATAGTTTTTGGACAGATGTAAATTGCGAGTGCCACAAAATCAGTAAATAGAGAGATGAATTCTATTGTAACAAAAATTTACTTAAATAGTAGAAATACTTGTCTGATTATCCATAAACGTAACCCAGGAACGAGGTGAATCATATAAGTCAATGATGTCGTAGTGCTAATTTACTTTTTACCATTTGTCCCGATTAGTTTCAAAACGTTATTTGTATTAAATCCTGGGGAACAAACCTGTCTATTCTTAACAGAGTGGTATCAGAGATATTGAGTTCAGTATCTTGAAAAAATAACTATTAGAAAAATGAAATAAAGAAAGTGACGGGCGGCAAGTTTGAAGTGAACGGTTCAATGACAAAAACAATTTTGAGTTATGAAAAATAAAGGTCCACGATTTGTTGTGCAATTTGATTAGTACAAGACTTTGCTCGAAAAAAAAGAGATTAGAAAAAATGTCCTAGGATGATTGGGTGGAGATAGACATAAAAACGGTTTTTACTATCCGCTTGTGTATCTCCGACGAGATTATATTCAATATAAAGGGGAAAGACGACGGCCGGACTATGAGCTCGACTAGAGAGTTTGTACTAAGATAAGTCTCTCATGAAACGGATTCTTCTGAACTATCACGGACCATAAACAAGGCTCTTCTCAGGATGTTTGCCTCAGTATTGTGGACCATTACCAAGAGTCACGGACTAACAAACACTTGCTTCGATACACTTTCTAGACATTTGTTATGGGGGTGATCACTTTTGTCACGGTCGTGATGGCTTCCTTAAGACACGAAACATTTAAAATTTAATTCTATGTTTGTCTAAAAACAATAAATACGTGTTTGGTGTTCGTTGAGCACCATTTACCCAAGACCAAACCCGACGTGATGTGCGCCCACGTGTACGTTTTCAAAACCTACTATGTTTTTCACTTTAGATCAAGAAAGACCATGTGAAGAACATCTTATACATGTCCACTCTACTTCCTCCACCACCAATATGAGTAAAATTTCCAAACAAACCTTTTGTTCCCTTCAACTTCACCTCTATAAGTTTCTATACAAATTTGTTTTCATCACATTTTTTTGTAACATTTTATGTAACATTATTGTGTAACGTTTATATCATTATAAGTCCCTTAACGGAGCAAATCTCAACAAAAACAACCCAACATTTACTCGTGCGATAAAAAGGAGAAACAAGTAATTACCAATTACTGTAACCAAGGTGAATGCCTCAAAAAAAAAAAAAAAAAAACTATTAGCCGAAACCATATATTCACAAGCAATTTAGTGTATAGGTTAACAAGCAACATGTCAACAGCGACCTCATATGACAGATCTTACTAGCAATCAAGTCATCGTCCTCATGGCGTGAGTCGTTAAGGAGACGACGTGCTGCGACGAGGTCATTATTCGAGGTTTTTTTTTTTTCCCTGTTTTTTGGGTAATATTATATACCTGTATGTATGATAGACTGTACAATGGGAACACTTACAACGCAATAAGAGACTTCCTGTCATTAAGAGCTGAGAAATCCGACTTTCTCCAAGGCGACATGAATATCACCATCTTCAGCAACCTCAACGGCATTGGGGCTGTCGATTGGCACGATGTGTGAAAGTGGATATGCTCTGTTAGTATGGAGTAGATTAGCGGTTTCACTGCCTACCCCCTTCAGTATTATCGTCTTGTGAAGTCCGCCACGAAAACCTTCGTAGTCAGTGTCTCCGCATTCTCCAACAAAGACCACCATTTTGGACAGATCGATGCCCCATCGGACACATAGGTATCTGAATAACATTAGTTTCATTTAAGTATTAATTAGCTACCATCAAGGTTTGATGTCATGATGTTAAGTTTATCTCAGAAGTTCAAGAATATAACACGAGAAGTGGAATTCGTGGAAGAATAATAGAGTACGTAAGACTTGCCTGAGAGCTTGGGAACGAGAGGCAAGGACGGGAATCACGTTGATTCTTTCCACGTTTTGACAGTAAATAGCATGACAACGCAGCGCCTGAACCCGCATCTTCTTCCTGAGCTCCTTAACTGGAGGAACCTGTACAGGCGCAACTTCACTCAAATTTAGATTGGAATTACGAAATCCTCAATATTGCATTAGTATTATGCTCCGCGAATGTTGTGTCAGTCAAAAAAGTCGTGCACACAGGCAATATATAAACTTGGAAGTAAATATGCAGCTCCATAGGAAAGAAGAATACCTTGTCTGGTTTCTGTATTCTCAAGGCATAGCAAAACTCAGTGGAGAGCTGATCATCTTCAGTCACAACTTGCTCTTCTTTGTCGCCATTCTTATCAGCCAAGGTTGCGGCCCAACGAAGCAAAGTCTTCTCAGGCCTTCACCACCCCAGCGATATTCAATGTGCGACTGGTAATCTGAGTCTGCCACGAATGGGCTTTCTTCTGTGTTGAGGGATGAATAGTAGAGATCACAGCCACTATTGCAGATATACGCATCAAAATCACGCAAGCTCAGTCCATTAGACACCATAAAGGACTCAACTTCCGACATGGAAAATGATGTTGACAATATGAATCCTGCATTTCCTTCAGTCTCTTCGGCCCCTGCTACCTCAAATATCTTATTGACAATCATGAACAGATCGCCAATGTTGTCGCTGTCTACAGCTATAACATAAAGATGCTTCCTTCTACGAAGGACGGGAAACATGTTTGCACCAGAGAGATGAGCGTCATCAGCAGAACCCAACTTGCGTGCGTCCTTGTGGACTTTCTTGGAGAACTGGAGCAAGGCGTTCTCTAACTTATTCTTGTTAGCCAAAGACACGTATATGGAGAACCACTCAAGCTTCTCTTTTTTTCTACTTCTTATTCTCTGTACAATAGCAGTCATATATACACAAGAGATCCTATTTTAGACTATGCACTATTCTAGGTTAACTTAACGATTGAATCAAATACTTTCCTATACATCAGGAACTACACAAGGCAACAAATCTCTCTGCATAATTTTCCTATTTGAGCTTGATTACCAACTCATTCCAACACTCCCCCTCAAGTTGGTGCATAGATATCTCTTATGCCTAACTTGTCGAGTGAGTTGTAAAATATCTTACTTGAAACTGCTTTTGTGAGTATGTCTGCCAGTTGATCTTCGGACTTAACAAAAGGGAGTCGAACTATCTTGGCATCCAATTTCTGCTTGATAAAATGTCGATCCATCTCTACGTGCTTCGTACGATCATGCTGGACTGGGTTATGGGCAATTGCAATGGTAGCTTTGTTGTCGCAAAACAGATTCATTTTTGACTTGGGAGCCAAGCCAATTTCCATCATAAGCTTTCGAAGCCAAAGAAGTTCACAAATTCCTTTGGTCATTCCCCTGAATTCGACCTCAGCACTAGACAATGCAACAACTTTTTGCTTCTTGCTTCTCCACGTGACTAGGTTCCCTCCCACAAACATGAAATACCCTGATGTCGACCTTCTGTCTGAGATGTTTCCTGTCCAATCTGCATCTGAAAAACCTTCAATTCTGAGATGACCATTCTTTGAGAAAAACAATCCCTTTCCTGGGGTTAATTTCAAGTATCGAAGGATCCTCATTACAGCGTCCATATGATCTTTGCTCGGTGAATGCATGAACTGACTAACTA
>JAOVYX010019107.1:0-48495 GCA_035668315.1 Drosera spatulata
GTGAAATGGATCCTTAGATATCTTAAGGGTTCATCGGGATTGAGCCTCGTCTATGATGCAAGGCGAGGTGGAGGCAGCAACAATGTTGAAGGGTTCTCGAATTCACACTATGCTAGAGATCTGGATCATCAGAGATCACTATGGTTGTCCTCAAAGCTTTTTGCACTTTAAGCCACAACTTTCGTATAGCTACTATGGTTGTATGCCTCTAAGATTGGACATCAAACCGGACCATGTCCTACTGAAAATTGTCTATATTGATGTCAACGCAAGTGATATAAGTTACCACTCTTCTAAAGTTGGGATTGGAACTTGGCTTTGCTTACAATCTTTGGTTGAGTGCCTGTGTTTCAATATGTCCATTGTTTGATGTTCTTTAAAAAGGCTTATGGTCATACTCCTTCGCACGTAGTGGTTGTATGCCTTTGTCGATGGGACGTGATTGTACGCCTTTACGGGAGGAGATCGATGGGTCGTACGAGGAGATGGGTCATGGTTGTACTCCTTCGCGCAGCACTCTGGGTGATGGATCATGCGGTGGCAGTCGATGAGACGACACTGGGTTGTGGTTGTACGGCTTTGTAGGAGGTGATTAATGGGTCATACAAGGAGATAGGTCGTGTGGTGGCGGTGATGGAGCGATGGTGGCAACAACAATGGGTCATGTGGAGAGACGGGAGGCGGCGACGACAGTGGAGGGTGAAGATACGTTGCGGGGAGCTGGCTGCAGAGGGGGAATCTAGGGTTTGGGTTATTTATTTGTGTAGGAAAGGATATTTAAGGAAGATCATGTTTTAATTTTTAAAAATGTATGTATTGGAATTAAAATCTTTTGTTGTATTTTTAGAGAAATAAGTTGTAAAAAGTGTATGTATAGGTAATCAACTTCAAAATTTTGAACTTCAATCTTTTTAAAAAATGGTGTTTGGCTACGGATCCATCGCAAATATCATTATAATTAGTAGCTTTAATATTTTTATGACAATATTAGTTTAAAGTTAAAAAGAAATGCTAAGTTACCCACAAATCCGTCACTAAGTGCTTTTATTTTTCTTTTGATTTTTTTTTTTTTTTTTTTTTTTTTTTTTTTTTGTTATCATATGAACATTTTTTTCATATACAATGTTATGTTTAAGTTTGTAACCCAAAATAAAGCAATTTGCTAAGATTAATTTTTTCACCATATAAAGCTACATTTTGTTAGCGTAAAGCTTTTTATATATTACTAATCACTTATAAAACTAATAATGTATCAAAACTAAAAATATTAAAGAAAACTAGTTTTTAAGAATGTCTTGTTACGTTGATGATGTTGTATACAATTGGTATTTGATAAACTCGCTCTAAAGGTTTGGATTTAGGGTGTGGGGTTAGGGTTTAATTGTTTTAGGTCAAATAATGACGACGGATCCGTAACGAAAAGGTATAAAGTATCGTTTTAAGCTAGGATCCGACTCTAAAATACGGGTTTTCAATACTTAAAATAAAAATTGGGATTTGTATGTTGTAGTTTAGGGAGGGATCTGTCTCAACGGTTTTAAAATTTTGAAACTTGAAATTTTGAAATTCAAAATTTTGAAAATTCAATTTTTTAAAATTAACGTTTGGTTACGGATCTATCACAAATATCATAATAATTTACAAAATATAATAATTGGATACATTTACTTTATAATAATTTAAAAAATATAATAATTGGAATTCGTCGCAAACTTTATTACCGAAACCATAAATTCATTCCTTTATGCGAAAACTTTAGTCTTCACTTTTTAATGCTTTACATATGCTTTGGTATCGTTATTAGTGTATTATTTGTAACATTGAAATCCATTATTTGTTATGTGTGATGATTTTAGATATTTTACTCAAATTCCTTACATTATTATTGTAACATTAAATCTAAAGTTCCAAAATATAGCTTAGTAATATATTAAAAGTTGAAATGTATCATTCACTCTCTATAACATAAGAAACCTTAGATAATCACCATATATCAAAATAAGGCATATTTAACTATGAAAAATTTCATTTCGTGAAAGGAAAAAAAAAATGACTTTATCGACGGGTTCCGTCATGAAACCGAATTATTTTTTTGGACTTTTGGCTAAGAAAAATATGTGTTCAACGACAGATTCCATCGTTAAAAAGTTTCACGTATAACATTAGTGACGGATTTCTTCGCTATCTTTTCTAAAACATGTTTAACATTTTTATATTATTATTTATTAAATAAATAAATTCAAGAAAAATGTTTTTACAATTTAGCAATGTATTTTTGTCGTAAAGTATTAAAAATAATTATCATTTTTCTTAATTAAATAAAAAATTAGTTAAAAACAAAAATTTATGACTTTGGGACGGGATTCCATTGCGATATTTAAAAAACTTAATTATTTTATTATTTAAATAAATGTTTTTAAAAATATTAAGCACTTTACGAAGGATTTTCATAGCCAAATTGTACGTTTTGTTTTTTTAAATTATTTTGGGATGGATCCGTCTCGTCCACCTTATATTTTTGCCTTAAAGTCTCTGGGACTTCGCACACAAAACACACACCACATGCACACCGGCCAACGTCGCCCCATTCTCCCCTCCGCCCGTCGGAGTCTGTGGTTGCCCTGGTGTCATCGTCGCCACATAGCAAGCATCCATAAGAGTCCATCATGCCGTCATCTATCTCCAAACCTAAATTAGACAAACTCACTAATTTAAGAGGTTTGCAATTTGTTTTAAAGTTTTTGTTTATTTGATTGTATTTGTGGTGAATCATATGATGTATTTGATTATGGTTGGGATTGATTGATTGGGTTGACGATGATATGGTTTAGTGTTATGGATTGGTTTGGGTTTGATATTTGATTGAGATGGGTTGAGATGGGTTTATGAATGGATTGAAATGGATTGAGATGATTATTGTGTAATTGTAAATGGGTTGGATTAATTGTGGTGGTGGTGCAAGTGTTTGAGATTAAAATCGGGATTAATTGGTGATGAATGGATTTAATTGATTTGGATGATTGTGGTTGAAATTGGGGTTGATGATGGATGGATATGGTTGATTATGATGATGGATTGATTCGGTTGATTTGGTTGAAATTGGACTTGATATTTGTTTAGTTATTGATTGATTATTCGTCATAATTTATAGAAATAATTTGACAAATTATATAAATCATCATAGATGATCGAAATAAAATTATGAGATTTTTTTTTGAATTTGTCTAAGGTTTATTTGTTTAGTTGCTAATCGTTGACTTCACTACAGATTTTAGTTGCCGATTGTTGCTGATATGTACCATAGTTTATAGAAAAATATCTCAAATTTATGGTTACTCTTGGATTGTTTGAGTTTGAAAATCACATAATTTTTTTAAGTTTTGCTTATAGGATTTAATGGTTGATATTTGTTTCAGTGTAGAAATCTTATCGTTATGGAGCTATATCAATCTTGGATGTATGAACGGTTGGATGGACCGTATTTGAATCCCCGGTTCGTTGAAGGGATCGAAGATTTTGTCAATAATGCTCTTCAACATGACAAGGGTCATTTCCCCGGACGTTTAAGATGTCCTCGTACGAAATGTAAGAATGGCATATTTCAAACGGTGGATGATCAAATGTATCACCTCGTTACTAGGGGCTTTGGAAAAAAATATTATGTTTGAGTGTATCACAGTGAATCATGGGGGCCGTACCTCAAGTAGAAGTCGCTGGACCTTCCAATGTCTTTCAGTCTACGAACAATTACGAGGATATGATGGTTGATGCTTTCCCACCGGTATATTATGAAGAGACCGAGGTAGCAAAATGAACGTGCATATGACGAGGGTACCCCTCCGAAATGCGAGCATTATTTTGAATACCTCTCGGACTCCCCTGTACAATGTTTGCAAGTTGTCTCTGTTGGCCATTGATTCTCGACTTTTGACTCTGAAATACGAATGCAACCTCCCTCATAGAGCAGTGGTTGGAATTTACAAGCTGTTGAAAGACGTGTGCCCTCCTGATAGTATCATTAAGGATGAGATATACGATATCAAGTCTCGAATGAAAGGGTTACATCGCCCTGTGAATAAGATTGATTGTTGTCTGAATGGTTGTATGCTATTATGAAAAGATTCTGCGGGTTTGGAAAGATGCTCCACATGTAATGTAGACTGATACAAGGAGAAGAGGAGATCGAAGAAGCGTTCTGGTGTGAGTGTTCTGTGATATTTTCCTGTAACCTCTAGAAGAACATGAGTTGGCATGCTTCTTCTCGTCGATCTGACAACTTGATGACACACCTTTCTGACAATGAGGTTTGGAAACACTTGAACTAAATTTTTTCATCCTTTGTGGTGGAGTCACGTAATGTTCGCCTGCAATTTTGTACCAATGAGTTTGCATAGTTAGGGAAGTCTGGAAAGGAGTATTCTTGCTGTCTTGTCATTCTCACACCGTACAACCTTCCTCTCAATAAGTGCATGAAGAAACCTTATTTGTTGCCGAATATGATCATCCCTGGCCTAAAGAGTCCAAAAGAAAATTTAGATGTTTATCTGCAACCTCTTATCGAAGAGCATCAAATCTTATAAGAAGTCGAAAAACTAACATACGATGTTCATCAGCGCCAAATCTTCCAAATGATGGCCTGTTTGCTTCAGACCATTAGCGATTTCACTGCATATGGGATGTTTTCTGAGTAGAGCATTACTGGTCGTTTAACTTTTTCTCATTGCATGGAGCGGACGAAGTCATTCTACCTCAAAAATGGGAGGAAACATTCATGTTTTGATTGTCATCGTTGATTTTTGTCATTGGATCACCCTTTCAGAAGAACAAGAGTGGTTTTTTTAAGAACAAGACAGAGATTACCCCACTGTTCGGGATTCGTAGTGGAGATGAGTTGTTTGTAGGTGTTTCAGGGATTCCTTCCACATTGGAGAGTTTTAAGTATGACCTACCATTGGCTGCAGTTGGTTTTCATAGAAGTCATAACTGGAGTAAGAAGAGCATATTTTTGGATCTTTCGTACTAGAGCAAGCTTCTCATCTGTCATAATCTTGATTTGATGCATATCGAAGAGAATGTGTTTGACAACATGTTCAATACGGTGATGGATGTTACTTTGAAGACCAAACATGTCAAATCAAGAAGAGATTTGGCACTCTGTTGTAAAAGATGATGATTTCATGTGATTAAGAGTGTTGGTCATAATAGTAAGCCATATTTATTGATGCCGAAAGCTCCTTTTGTTCTGGTAAAGAACCGAAGAAAGATGTTATGTGACTGGGTGAAGGGACTATAGTTTCCTGGTGGTTATGCTTCCAACTTTCGTCATTGCGTTCGAGAGTCTGAGTCGCAGCTAAGAGGCTTGAAAAGCCATGATTCTCACATGTTTATGGAGAGACTGATCTCTATTGCCTTTAAGGAATTATTGCCTCCAAATGTCTGAAAAGCTTTTACGGAGCTCAATCACTTTTTTAGGGACTTCTGCTTAAATTGTATTACTCATGGTAACATGGAGCGATTAGAGAGGTTCATTCTGGAGATTATTGGCAAGTTAGAGAGGCTGTTGTCTCCTAGTTTTTTCAACTCCATGGAACATCTCCCAATCCATCTACCGTCCAAGGGAAAAAAAAAAGTCGGACCTGTTCACTACAGATAGTTGTATGTCTTTGAAAGTTAAAAATTGATATTCTCCATCATTAAAAGAGGTTTGTTTAACATCGAAACTGGCATCTTCTACTTTTTAGATTTTTATTTCATCTGAAACAGAAGATTAGGAATAAAGCACACGTGGAGGGTTCTATATGCAAAGCTTATCTTTTGGAGGAGGGTAGCAACTTTGCAAAGCTTTATTTTTCTTAGAGCGTGGACTCCAAGGCTAATGATCTTCTTGGTTGTGCTAGAAGAGATGGTGATGATGAGGATGCTCCTGACCTTCCAGAGTCTTTCTATAACGCCACGAAAAATTATTTAGTTTAGCTTACACATGACATCATTGTCGCTACGGATAGAAGTTCACAGTAAGATATATTACGACAGGGTTTACATGAAAGAACGTAAGAGAGGCGATCAGAAGTGCAATTACATAACATAAACCTCAAATATTGAACATAAGATCTGATCATCAAGTACTGCAATCCCAAATGTAGATTATTATACAAGCACTTAGGTTCCAAATTCAAGTAGCATTAAAAGTACGGAAATCAGTTATTACATTCATCCAGAATCTGGCCTTAAGGCCAAGCACTACAGAACATCCTAAATATTACACAAGAGACCAAAGTTCGCATGCAGCCACTCCGAAGCCTTATCATCTTCACCAGAACCTAGTGAAAGAAAAGAAAGACAAGGAAAAAGAAATCCGTGAGCAAAGAAGTGCTCAATGAACCCCGGATAGTGCCATTGATGGGACGTCACATGCTATGATATGTGTACGTTTTATAGTTGTTATTAAAACCTCTTCATTAAAGTGAATTCAAATTTTATAGTTCTTTATGACATAATCGTTCTGTCCACTCGTTACCTTATTTATTTTTCCATATTTGTGTCCCAACACTAATCTATCCCATCAAGATATATATTATTGTGACAATGACTCTGTCCGCGATACAGTGGAGATTCCTTCCACTTCCAATTACGACCATGCAATATAGTGGGGGATTCCCTCCCATTATCCTCTGCGATCCGTGACGGCTATTCCGTCGATTGGCTCCTTGTAAATAATTGTCCAGCATCAGAATTGCCAGGGTGGTTAAACCCAACTGCAATCTCAGGTCCCTACAAACAATTGCCCAGCTACCCCTATTGGCTCCCTGGAAACAACTGTCAAGCATTCGAGTTGCCAGGGTTAGCCATACCTTGCCGCAACCTCGGGTCCTTACAAACAATTGTCGAGCAACCTCAACGATCGTGTCGTTACGTACACGAAGAAGAAAGCCATCCTTTCTCCTCCCCCACTAGCAATCGGCGTGTCGAGATCTGACCGACTCAACTCAGCATGAGATTCAAACATCCCATTAGGCTCGACTTCCTTATTCAGATGACATTCATGTTATCGATTGGCCCTTGTTACTTATATACAAGTATTTATTAATTTCCTTATGAAATGATTTTTAATATTAATTTCTACCACGAACAATCAAAATGCTATGACCATTATTTTCATTAATTATATTATTCCTTATTTGTATAATTGTGATTTAAGTCGATTTATTAATTAGTGCACACAATCACAACTTGATTGTCCGACAATCGTGTTGCCCCTTACATAATAACTATTTATCAAATTCCACGTGATAATCCTATGTCTAGCCTAAATGAGTCACACTGGCCAACCCGTCTTCATCAACCAATCATACAATCTCGATCGTCATTATCTCGCGATTCCAATAACCTGATGGCAACCAACTCATCCACCCACAATTAATCAAACAAAAATCACCAAGATGCAATTTAGAGGCACACAATTTCCACGGGTCGGGATGGGGTTTGGTTACCTTGCACAAGAGAAGCTGGTGGTAGAGATATGACTACGACGCGGTGACAATGGGGTTGTGTAGAAGGGGAAAAGGGGGTGAGGTATGTGAGGGTATAGGGGAAAGGGAGAAAGCGGAGGGGAAGAAGGGGAGGGGAAAGAGGGGGGTCGACGGTTGCGCGACGCAGCGATGGTGGCAGGTCTCGACGATGGCTGAGGCGAAGTGGGAGGAAAGAGGGATAAGAACCATTTGTTGCTTCGAGATTGGATGAAATAGGATAATGGCGAGATTTTATTATACTTAGGGATTGTACAGTGGTTGTAGGTAACTAATTTTTTAGCCCGGGTGCGTGATTTTATTTAAGTTTTATATTCTTATCCTGCGTTTGTCTCAATACACGATACTATAAAACAATTAACATACTTAAATTTTTTTCGGGCTATTACACTTTCGCAAAAACGGAGGAGATGCTCTGAGTGAGAAAAAGAAAAAGATAAAGAAAAGGGTAGATAAGAAGCTTACACTTGATGAACGAGATGTTGTTGGAGATAATTCTTAGATGAAGAGGTGATTAAGGGAAGAAGAAAACTGAAGACTTAAGATTATGTCGAGATGAGTAGTACGCTTTTCTTACAACTTATTTGCCCCGTTCAGTGCACACGCACAACGGCAAATAGCGTCCAAGATACAACGACATGAATCGTTTAAGGTTGCACTACCTTTAACTAAACTCAAACGTACCTTATATGTCTTGAACCTTTTCTGGAATTCTAACTCAACCAGAAGAGACGAATCACAAACTCGAACACAGAAGAGAAGAGACGAGTTACAACACGTCGATACGCTGGCGTTGCACAAAAGGAGAGGAAGAAGATAGAAATTAGAGTGTGTTCGTAATTGAACCCGGTGCAAGCTTATATAGGAATCAGGGGGCAGTTCACGGGAGACACGTGGTGTGATTTGGTTCACTGTTGGTTGGCGCCAGGTTAAGACAGGCTTGACCCAAAAGAATTAGACAGCCCGACCCGGTCTGGTCCGGTGCACGCAAGTGTGTGTTTACTAAGCAATACCTAGGTCCTCCCCCATACATACAATTGGGTACCCCTAAGGGGCCTATCCCTTATCACAAGATTCCCACTTGTAAGGCACTCTTTCACCTACATAAATTCCAATATGGGTTAGCATCACTTTGCAACTTTCCACCACATTAAATGCACCAAACACTATACTTTGAGCATCAATTTCTTATTCACCCTTTATGAGTTTTGAGCGTGTTAGTATACTGCGTTCATTAGAGAAGAACATAGATTATATTAAGCTCAAAGTCGTTCCAAATCGACATTCGGAACCCACATTAAAATGTGGTCAAAGTTGCTCAAAACACACTAAAATCCAACAATCCCCCACCTGAATGGAAATTGATAGAGTCAAACCCAGAAAAGTTCAAACAGACAAAAGTTACATCAGGATAGGTAGCTTGTGCCGTTGAACCTTCCTTAGTAGAATACTATCGGACTTACTAGGCTAATCAGTGAACATAATGTCTTGAACAGTTCAGCCGTTCGTGTAAGCCAAGACAATAGTACCTACATAACTTCTACCTTGGCATTTCAGGTACTCGGTTGTGTCCATTTCGGTCTTGAACCATCTTGGATTCATAAGTGTTTTCATTTGAAGCGGCCACACTTCACACTTACATAGGTGACCTCCTACATGCCTCTGTATCATGTGGAGTCATTAAAAGGCTTTGCTTATCCTTTACCCTACACTGCACTTTGTGTCATGGGAATGAGCGAAAGATTTCTCTTTCAAAGTGCTCTTTTAGAACCTTGGTAACTTAGTTGTCATATTGAACCAAGTTCTTGGGATCTTCAGTCATATTGATTGCGTGTCCATTACTTTAGTTCCGTATTGATGGGTTTTAATCCCATTCCCCTTTACAGGCTTTCAACCTGATCTCTTGATAACCCTTTTATTAAAGGATCTGCTAAGTTCTCCTTAGATCTCACTATATCTACTGATATTACACCGCTTAAGATTAGCAGCCTTATGGTCTTATGTCTTCAATGTATATATCGAGACTTGCCGTTATACATTTTATTTTGTGCCTTATCAATGAATCATAATTGCTGGCATAGGGTTTTCCCAAACCGGTATGTCCTCTAGAAAGCTATGAAGCCATTCTACTTCTTTTGCCGCTTGATCCAAAGCTATGAATTCTGATTCATAGTGAAGCGGGCTATGCATGTCTGCTTTGAGGACTTCCATGACACCGCAACTCCTCCAATGGTAAATACATAACCACTGGTGGACTTAGTGTCTTTTATATCTGATATCTAGTTTGCATCACTGTATCCTTCTAATACACCCGGATATCTTGTAAATCGTAATCCAAGATTCATAGTGAATCTTAGATACCGCAAGACTCTGACTAATGCTTTCCAATGATCAGCACTAGGGTTTATTGCAAACCTGATGAGGCGGTTCACTGCGCAAGCAATTTCAAGTCTTGTGCAATTTATGATGTACATCTGGCTGCACAGTATACGTGAATACTCTAATTGAGATACAGGATCACCTCGATTCTTCATCAGGTACATGTTTGCATCAATTGGTGTTTTGACCATAATTCCCTCGAAAGCATTAAACTTTCTAAGTAATGCATCAATGTAATGAGACTATGATAAAGCAAGTCCTTCTGATGTCCTTAGGATTTTCAATCCTAAAATGACATCTGCCAATCCAATGTCTTTAACATCGAAATGGTTTTTCAGCATTCTTTTAGTCTCTATGATCATCTCATGATTAGAGCTAAGGATTAACATATCATCCACGTATACACATACTACAACTGTGCCTTTAGGTGTGCTTTTGAAGTAGACATATTTGTTTCCTCCATTTATGCTGAAACCATTTGATAACATCGTTTTATCAAACTTTTCATGCCATTGTTTAGGGTATTTGAGTCCATAGAGGGACTTCACAAGTCTGCACACCTCCTTTTTTTGTCCAGGAACAACCAATCCATCTGGTTGTTCCATGTGTATTTCTTCTTCCAATTCTACATTCAAGAATGTTGTCTTTACATCCATTTGATGGATTTTCATGTTATTTAGAGTTGTTACTGCAACGAGCACTCAAATAGACGTCATTCTTGATACAAGAGCGAAGGTATCAAAATGATCAAGACCTTCCTTTAGTTTATAGCCTTTGGCTACCAGTCTTGCCTTGTACTTATGAATAATACCCTCAAGCTTAAACTTTTTCTTCAAGATCCATTTGCAACCTAAAGGTTTTCTATCTGATGGTAAATCTACCGGCTCCCATGTATGGTTTGCATTATGGATCCAAACTCATTATTTATGGCTTTTTTCCAGAGCGGAGCATCTGGACTTGATAGAGCCTCCTTTATTGAAGTTGGTTTTTGGTCTTTCATCATAAACGTATCAAACTTTGGACCAAAACTCTTGGTATTTCTTGATCGTTTGCTTCTTCAAGATTCTACATCCTCTTGATGTGAACTATTTGAGGATGTTTCTCGAGGTCTCTTTTGATACTCAATTTCTTTCCTTTCGTTACAAGGAAAGACTTTTTCAAAGAACACAAAATTCCTTAACTCTATTATCGTTCCTTCTTGTATCTCAGAATTATCTGATTTGTGCACAAGGAAACGATAAGCATTACTTTTATGTGTATATCAAATAAATATGCAGTCAGTTGTTTTAGGACCTATTTTCACTTGAATAGGTTTTGGTATTTCTACCTTAGCCAAGCAGCCGCACACTTTGTGGTATTTATAGGAAGGCTTATAGCCTTTCCATAACTCGTGAGGAGTTTTATCTCTGCTTTTATGTGAAATTTTATTCAGGATGTGGTTAGTAGAGAGTATTGCCTGCCCCCACAAATTCTGAGGTAAACAAGAACTTATCAACATGGCATTCATCATATCGTTCAAGGTATGGTTCTTGCGTTTAGCAATACCATTAGATTGTGGTGAATAAGTGGCCGTCGTTTGATGAATAATACCTACCTCATTGCAGAATTCATCAAAAGGAGCACCATATTCTCCTCCTCTATCACTACGAATAGTCTTTATTCGTTTTCCAAGTTGATTCTCGACTTCAATCTTGTACTGCTTGAATGCTTCAAGAGCTTCATCCTTACTTCGTAGTAAGTAAATATAGCAGTACCTTGTGCGATTATCGATGAAAGTAATGAAATACTTTTTCCTACCTCGAGTTTGCACAAACTTTAAGTCATTGATATCACTGTGGATGAGTTTTAGAGGCATAGTACTCCTTTCCACAGAAGGAAAGGGACTCTGTTATTTTAGCCTCTACACAAATCTCACATTTATGTGGATCTACTTTAAATCCCTGAAGCAAGTCCATACTTACCAACCTTTTCATAGTGTTATAGTTGACATGCCCAAGTCTTACATGCCATTAATCAGAGCACTCAAGCAAGTAAGAAGAAGGATTATTATTATTATTATGATTATTAACCATCTTACGAATTACACGCATACGGTTGACATTAAATAGGCCATTGAGTACATATCCCTTGCTTATGAATATGTCGTTTTTAGTCAGAACAAACATATCTGACTCAAAAACCAGCCTAAATCCTGCCTTAGACAACAATGAACCAGACATGCGATTTTTTCTAATATCGGGAACACGCAATACATTCTTAAGGGTAAGTTCTTTTCCTGAAGTAAGCTTCAAAACAACAGTTCCTTGTCTGCAATAGGAGATGATGCTGAATTACCCATGTAGAATGCCTTGTCATTGATAGGTGTATATTATGTTTAGAACATTCCTTTGTCCACGCAAGTATGGTTGGTGGCTCCAGCATCCATGAACCATTCTCTTGTGTTCTCGACCACATTGGGTTCCAGTATCACCGTACTAAGACTCAATTCGGACATTCCAGCATACACGTCTTTTCTTTCGGCCAAACTGACTCTTCCTTGACCGTTCTTCTTGGCTCTGTAGTCTTTAGCCCTATGGTTGGGCTTCCCACAGACGAAGCAGTTTCCTTTAAACTTCTTTGTCTGCCCTTGTTTTTGCTTTTCCTTGCCGGGTTGCTTCCTCTTTCGGCTTGTCCCGGGTTCCACCAGATTGGTTCTTGCCTCCAGCATCATATTGCCTGTTTTCTTGTCAGCCAAGCAGTTGTCCTCCTCGATCCTTTGGCGAACGATGAGGTCTTCAAGTTTCATCTCCTTGTGTTTCTGCTTGAGATAATTCTTGAAGTCCTTCCAAGAAGGGGGTAGTTTCTCAATGATGACGACGACTTGGAAGGTCTCACAGATCTTCATGCCCTTCGCCAGAATATCATGGATGATAATTTAGATCTCTTGGATGTGACTCATCATCGTTTTGGAGTCCAACATCTTGAACTCTAGGAATCGCACCACCATGAACTTTTTTGAACTGGCATCCTCTATTTTGTACTTATTCTCCAAGGATTCCTAAAGAGTTTTGGCGGTCTCGAACGAACTGTACACATTATACAATGTATTGTGCAGTTCGTTCAAGATGTAGTTACGGCATAGAAAGTCACTATGCTTCCATGATTCCAATGACACTATCTTGACAGGGTTGTTCTCTTCCGCGTCCAGTATTGGCTTGTCTTCCGTCAGGAATTTTGTCAGACTCAAGGTGGTGAGATAGATTAGCATCTTTTGTTGCCATCTCTTGAAGTCCACCCCCGTGAACTTCTCAGGCTTCTCCCCATGCACCATAGATGGTGCCACAACAACACGGGGAGGGTTTGTGCTCGTTCTAGTTACAGTATTTGGAACCTCAGTTTCCATTTCTTCTGTATACACAGAAAGAAATAAACGTGTGTCATAAACTTTGATCACACAAGCACTATGTTAACAGATCAAGATTACTTTGATGTAGGCAATAGAGATCTGAAGGATTTGTAGTCCCGAAGGTAATCAAACTTGTAAGCGAAATAGTCTTTATCCGTAGATAAATCAATCAGTGCCCAAAAGAATAACCAATTCACAATCAAACAGTACAAATAAGTCTTAAGATTGTTGTTAGAGATAATTCTTAGATGAAGAGGTGATTAAGGAAAGAAAAAAACTGAAGACTTAAGATTATGTCGAGGCGAGTAGTACTCTTTCCTTAAGACTTATTTGCCCACCTCAGTGCACACGGACTACGACAAATAACCTCCAAGTTACAACGACACGAATCATTTAAGGTTGCATTTCTTTTAACGAAACTCAGGCGTACCTTATATGCCTTGAACCTTTTCTGGAATTCTAACTCAAACAGGAGAGATGAATCGCAAACTAGAACACAGAAGAGAAGAGACGAGTTACAACACGTCGATGCGCTCGTGCAATGCAAAAAGAAGATAAGAGTAGAGTTACAACACGTCGATACGCTCGTATTGCACAAAAGGAGAGGAAGACGATGGAAATCTGAGTGTGTTCGTAATAGAACCCGGTGCATGCTTATATAAGGATCAGGGGGCAGTTCACGGGAGACATTTGGCGTGATCTGGTTCGCTGTCGGTTGGCGCCAGGTCAAGACAAGCTTGACCCAAAAGAACTGGGCCTGGCCCAACAACCCCACAGCCCAACGACTTGGGGCCCGGCCCGGTCCGGTTCGGCACGCGTGCGTGTGTGTTTACCTAGCAATGCCTAGGTCCTCCCCACATATAAAATTGGGTACCCCCAAGGGGGCTATCCCTTATCACAAGATTCCCACTTATAAGGCATTCTTCCACCTACATAAATTCTAATGTGGATTAGCATCACTTTGTAACTTTCCACCATATTAAATGTACCAAACACTATACTTTGAGTATCAATTTCTCATTAATCCTTTATGATTTTTGAGAGTGTTAATATACTACGCTTATCTCTATTGAACGTAGATTACATTAAGCTCATAGTCGTTCCAAATCGACGTTCGGAACCCATATTAAAATGTGATCAAACTTGCTCAAAACACACTAAAATCCAACACGAGATGTCAAGGCAGCTCATAGATATAACTTAAACAACTACGATCTTGTCACACCGTTTGAGAGGTGTTATGTAATGTAATTTACTTATATGGATATATTATAATTGTTTAATCAAGTATGATCCTCATAATTGACGGTTCGGATGTCATAGGTTATTTGAGGATGACATGGTCAGAAAAGGTTGTGTTGGCACTATTGAGGCAAAGTGGAGCGAAGGCCGCCATATTTGGTCGATTTGGTCAAAAAAACCATGTGATGTGGCTCTACGACAATGAGATCATCAAGGCAATTGCAACCGGTCCAACGGTTTATGTGATAAAGTTCAAATAATATGTTGTGAATGATTTTCTCTTTTACACATGTGAACATGGTTAAGGAAAAAGCGATGACTAATTGGGGAGTGTACGTGAACAAGGATGGTGATGTAGACTATTACGACATCCTCATTGACATTGAGAAAATTTAATACATAGCTCTAGGATTTGAAGTTTGGAGACAGTTCTGTACAAGTGTGAAGGCTTTGATTCTGTCTCGGGATTGAGTGGGCATTCTAGCTATGGGTTTCTTGATATTGATCGGACCATGCGATATAGAGGTCTCTATGATCCTTTTGTCCTCGCCACTCAAGCCATCCAAGTGTAATATGCTCCTTACCCGGGATGTGCATCGTGACAATTCAAATGATGGGCAGTCTTCAAAACGTAATCAAGGTCAACAATGGATGCTCCCGAAGCCGTGGAAGATACTTTTAAAAAGCAGTAGAATATCAATTCACCCATTCTTGAAGCATTAAATGATGCAAAATATGAGAATGATGATGATGGAGATGATGAGATGGAAGTAGAACACGAAGAAGAATGCAGTAAAAGAAGAGGGAGAAACAGAAGAGGAAGAGGAGGAGGAGGAGGAAATAGACGAAGAAGAAGAAGAAGAAGAAGAAGATGAAGAGGAAGAGAAGGATGACGAGAAAAAGGAATGAAGGTTAACGTAATGCAAATTGCTTCTTTACAATAATAATTATTACAATAATAATCGTCTAATAATATTTTTTGAGTCAAGTGGTTCTTTATTGTTTATTTTTATTATTTCAAATGTCTTCTTCTGGTGGATCTAGAGGCAGATGTGGAACCTCTCGTGGAGGGAGGAGTAGCGGTCGAGGTATTGATCCTCGTGACTAAGGCTCAAATGATGGGAGCATGGAGATCACATCTCGAGCCATGGTAGCAGAGGCAGATCAGTTCGTTCTCATGGCCGGAGTGCTCGGCGACGATCAGCCACCAGAACCAGTATAGCCATCACAGCCTTCTCTACGCGTATCTACCTCTGTCAGACCTCTCGCAATGCTTCTCGTCGATCTCGTGCATCTCGTGGGACAGACCCTGATCCTAGCATTCCTCTACATCCAAACACACATCGATAATATTTTTTTTTTAGATTCTAATGTTTATGTTGCAAATTTTTTTTATCTCCGTCTATTCCTATTTTTCGTAGTTGATTTTTTCGTATTATTTTCCATTTGTAGGTTTTTTCATGGTGATGTAGCCAGAGGGGATGTTGCATCCTTCTAGGCTTTCTATTATGAGCCATGGATGAACTTTGGAGAGGTACCCCTTACTGTTCGAGATCGTATGTTTGGATATTTTTCGGTATGTGTTTAAATTTATTTTTCAATATTTTTTGTTTAAGTTTAACCGTTCTTTATCCATATATAATTTTTTAACTTTTCATTTCCTAATTTGCGGGCTTTCTTTACTTGGGATTTCTCCTTGGATGTCCAAGTGTGTTTAGCATAGGAGGCGAAGTTGCATATCTGAATGCGTTATTCCGTGTACAAGGCACGATTAGCACTTCAGGAAGAAGATAAAGAGCTTGTCCCATGGATCAATGTCGATGCTGGATTTCGGTTGGTAGAGAGATATAACATAGATGATGCCATTCTAGAGAGGGCCAAGATCAATTCGAGGAACCGGTGTTAGGGGAAGGCAACTCATACTCAGGGCTATGTCTCTATCATCACTGTTGCGGAGAGAATGGTAAAAATTTAATTTTAGGTTAAATTATTTGACATCCTTTATATTTTCAACGAATCATAATAAAAATAATTTTCTCTTCATAAGAGACGAGTTTGAAGAGAAAAGCCACAGAATTTGAGGTTTTCGTGGAGACCCATAAGAAGCCGGGTACTTCTAACATGGTGGAAGTGATAGTAGTAGGAAAGTCACTAGCGGACATTCCCATGGGTGACCAGATGGTTACACGGTTTCGGGTATAATTCTTCTTAATATATGCTTTTACACACTAAAAAATTATTAAGTATGTTCACAATAATCGAATCCAAAAACTATAAAAATGTAGGATGCATTTTTAGCAATCTAGTCAGGGGAAAGGATCCCCTGCCGTGCTACCGTGCCATGAAAAAAGCCTATCTATCCCTTTCACCAAACAAGAAAAATGAAAAAAAAAAAAAAAAAAAACACAACAAAGCGTTCATTTTGGCACATTATAACACAACAAAGGAGCGAAAATAGCTGGTGATCATGCTCCTTCATTCAGAGATGCTTGAGTCGCAAATTGATTCGTCCATGGATCCAAAGGCCTCTGAGCAATAGCTTGCAGCGGACACGTCCCAAGCGTATATAGAGGTTGTTGGGATGTCGAAGGGGAGGGTCTATGGTATAAGCTCATCTGTGAGCCAATTTTATGCGAAGACCGAGCTCTATGCTATCTCCAGGACGCAATCACAGTCTGCTCGTGGATTTGGAGTCCCATTGGAGGAGCATCAATCACTGCAGTAGCAGGTTCTCACTCAACAATAGATTATGGATAGGATTCAAGTGCAGATTGCTTTCTTGATGATAAGGGTGTTAATCGGGTCGGTTCGGATTAAACGGTTCGATCTTTTGTCGGTTTGATTTTTTGTCAGTTCGTTTCTATAACCCAAAACCAAAACCAAACCGATTAATTAATAGGTTTGAGTTTCAAAACCAAAATCATTTATTACTCGGATCGATTTTTTCGATTTTTAAACGGTTTTGTTTATACAATTTATAAAGACCCAAAAAATTCGTAAAAATTTATTTTCTTGATAAATTAGCAATAGTGGTAATAAACAAAGATATAAAGATCGTTTGATGAAGCGATGACAAAAGGGTGTTAGAATGGGACAAATTAAACCTTAACCCAAATGGTTAAAAATGACAAACCATATCATGTCATGATCATGACAACGAAGAATTGCATGTTACAAAAACCTAAGGATCATAATGTAGTGATCTTAAACAAGATATGCTAGGATTTATACATGTTACACAAACCTCTTAAGAATCTTGAACTTAAGTATATTAAGATCGTTATAAGAGAAGAATGTAACATAGCTACGTAAAGAGGATGATTATTACAAGAGCTTGTTACTTAACTCCTTGATTTCCTAAGAGTGAAACAAGTGTAGATAAAAGATGGCGATTATTAAGTTTGTAACATAAATAAATAAGGAGGATGATCATCATGTGAGCATGATACTCAACATGATGATAAGGAAAAGAAGAATAAGAATAACTCACCTTTCCTTAGCTTTACACCACATTGACTCTTTCCTTTACAATCATCACTCTACCAAACTTTGCATTCCCCTTCAATCATCCGAACCCTTGCTCACACCTCTCATCTCACTCTCTCAATTCAGAAAATTCTCTCCTTGCACAAAGAAACCTAAGAAGAAAGGATGAGAAACAAGGAGAGGAAGAGAAGGCAAGCTTGAAGAGAAAGAGGAGGTGAGCCTCTTGATTAGTAATTTTGTGAAAAAAAATAGTCTTTGAGATAATTTTAGATTTTAATACATATTAAAGCCTCATATTTCTAATTTCTGAT
This sequence comes from Drosera spatulata, assembly GCA_035668315.1. Classification (NCBI taxonomy): domain Eukaryota; kingdom Viridiplantae; phylum Streptophyta; class Magnoliopsida; order Caryophyllales; family Droseraceae; genus Drosera; species Drosera spatulata. Next base: position 18,330 of record JAOVYX010019107.1, read on the forward strand.
AAAGTTGTTACGTGGTGCTAAATGTGCTTATGTGACTAGGGTGAATCAGTAGTTTACTTATGATGGTAATTGTGAATGTCAGATTGGCAGGATAGTTCTAGAGTGCTGAAACAAAAGATACAAGTGATCATTTCCATGTTTTTTTTTCTCACCTTCTTCTTTCTGTTCTCTTAAATGGTGTGTTGATTCAAGAGTACTGGAATATATGATCTAACTGATCAAACCTTTCTTCTTTTCTTCCTCTCATCCATCCCATGGAAAGATGGCTAACACTTTCTTGAACTCATATAACTCATGATAACTATTTTTCTGTGTCTTTCCTCTTCTCTTTGTTACAGGAGTAAGACTTGGAAGAGAAGTATGACCTAAGATTTGATGTTAGATGTAACTTATGTGTTAAAGATATTCTGATCTTAGAAATTGATGTAAAACACATAAAAACTTTAAGAAATAAACTAGAATTTATTGATTTATTGTTTATTTCTTTTCTTAAAAACTTTTTTTTAAAAATTTGCAATGGATTTCCATCGCACGAGTTAAAAAATATAAAATAAAATTACATAATTTTGATAGATTGTCGTTGCCAATTATAAATATTTTTATGTTTTTAAAAAATAAATATAAAAATAACGATTGAGAAATAAAAATTTGTAGGTTAGCGACGGAAATCCATCGCAAAATAAATTCAAAAATATCATTTTCTTGAACAATTAATTTGTGAAGGATAAAGTCATTCAGTTGCTAAAATATCCACTTTTGCGACGGATCAGTCTCTAAAATAGAGTTTAGCGACGATAGTTTTTGTGACGGAATGTTCCATTGCTGAATCCGTTGCTAATACCATTTGCGATGGAAATTTGTCATTTAGCAACGGAATTTTTTCGTTGCAAATATAGGCAGATTTTTGTAGTGTATCTCATCATTATCAACGGCTCTATTCCCTTGCCTGCGACGTTGCCCTTGTCGCCTAAAGTTCATTGTCGTCGCCATTGCATGATGTCGTTTTCTCGAGGCCATCGCCGCCAATTGGAGCGGGTTAGGTTGTTGTTTTTCATTGGATTCATCGTTGGATGTGGTTGCTTCGGTTGATTCGTTGTTGAATAATGGCTGGTGTAGATTGGGTTGATTTGAATGGATCGAGAGTGTGTCTCGATCCGGTTAACTAGGTTATGTTTTGGTTGAAATGCGCCTAAGTATCAAGCTTTTGTATCTGGTTTTTGACAATTTTTGCGTTAATGTTTATGTTACGTTTAGTGTGTTATGCTTCTTCTTTTTTTTTTTTTTTTTTTTTTTGCGACCATTGATGCATTTCTACATCCTTAGGTTCAAGACTAGCGAAACAAAACGAAAAGTATATGTTAGACTAATTGTCTTAGAAATTAATGATAAGCAAAATAGCTTTAAGAAAGTCACTAAGGCAGTAGAGGTTCATACCTAAAGGGCCAACGGTCAAGATCAATTAATCAGTAGAGTACAGATTTGTAGATCAACAGCGTGTAGATCGACTACATTAAGTCATCATGTCAGAAGGGGAGAACGAGGTAGAAGAGTGGACTTCAGATTGCACATAGTGGACATAGTGCTAGTCCATGAGCCCTGTCTATAAATATGGGATGCCAACAGAGATTCAATAATTGATCTTAACGAAAATACACGAGTGTTTGCCTTGGTGTGAAAAGAAAATTTCAAGTTAACTAAACAAAGTACTGCATCAAATGACTCAGAGGATCATAATTACTTGTAGAGGGTGTCCGTATAGCGGCTAACCGGTTTAGATAAGAAATCAGAAGAGCTCTAAGGAATCTCTTCAAGGAAGATGTTCAGTATAGTAGACCGCACCATCTATGTACTCTGTAAGAAAGATTAAGGGTGAACCAAAATCCCACACATAGAAATACCTCTGAACTTGGTTATATTGACCACTACGAGAAGAGTAGACTTATACTTTAGAGTTCAAATGAACTCTTGAAAGAATTGAAGACACAAGGCAAGAAGAATAATAATGAGAACACAACAATTTTAACATGGAAAAATCCGAGAATCGGGAGGAAAACCCCACAAGAACACTACCACAAATCATGGTAGCAAATCACTATGTAGTTGAACAAGGGATTACAGAGCTGTCACATATCGTATTCGATCATCAACTTACCCTAGACTCCTATATAACATGATAAACAACAAAGATATATATACTGAATCTCAATAAAAAACAGCTCGAAAATGGTAATATTTTACGAGGCGTTGATTTAACCGAGTCCTGGCGCCCAGACCAGCTACGCCCGGGTTCTTTGAGCATTCTCCCGAGAAGCAAAACCTGCACCCGGACGCCCAGAACAACTGCACCCGGGCGCTTTGACTCAAGTTACAAAAGCATGATTTAATCAGCATCCTACCGCGCCCGAGAATGACATTGCACTACGCTCAGGAGCTTTGATACCTGACCTGAAACGTCCTCAAAGCATCAAGAACTCCTTTGTTTTGACTACCACAGTCTCACATCATAGTAGACGACAAGGGGCGCTGCCCCTGGACCCCCGCCAGTGAGACCTCCATACTTTGTAAGTGATGCCCACATTCGTCGTGAAGGATTCGACAACCTCAACAACTCTACTATCAGAACCATTATAAATCTCTATGCACTTTACATTCTTTCTTTGATTTATGGTTGTCTGATTAAAATAGAAGTTTAAGATAAACGATCAAGTTAGAACATTGTTGAATTATAAGATAAAGCATAACTTCAGCTACTCAGTAGAGCTCTACTGAGTCAGAAGAGCTCTCACACCACCTATAGTAGAGCTAAAAAGAAGGACACTTTAGTTCTTATAACCTGTCAAAGTAGCCTATTCAAGCGCCCTCACCCCCGCCAGGCTCAACTTAATATGCTAGGACTTACAGTATCGTTAACGAGAATTGGACAAGCGAGAGGTGATCAAGGAATGAAGTGGAGCTTTGGGTGCATTGCAGTTCAGGAGGATGAGTGCCAGGGCATGGATTCGGTGCACAAGCCTGTGCTAGGGCGTGACATGGTTTCATTCCAACATTACAGTTCATGAAGTTCAATGCCTTGATGCCGATTCTTTCAGCCTTCTTCAGCGCCTCGATGCCTATGTCTGGTTTTAGCCTCTTTTTACTTAGGGATTTCAGCGTCATGGCATAGCTCCTGGGTTATTGTGCCAATGTTGATGAGCGTGTTGGCCAGGTTTCAGAGTATAAAAGCCATCATTGCCTCCCAAATCAAATTCATCATTACATACACTTTGAGCAAGATTTTGGAGATTGCACCTTGGGTTTCATCATCAAATCTTCAACAAATTTCATCACAAGTTGAGGATTGGGATCGAGACTATAGTGGAATTCGACGACGAGAGTCACGACGTCAAATCTCAATAGTTTTGTAATTGAATTAGATGATGATTACTGTGATCTCTAAGTGTTTGATAAATTGTTTTTATCTCCGAATCATGAGCTAAACCCTTGACTAGGGTCATGATGTAGTTGGATTAATGTTTTGATCACTTCTGATAATCTAATCGTTTGTTCTTTATTATTGGGTTGAGTGATTATTTTTGTGCTTAATGCTTCACTGGTTTGATCACCTAGTGTATGATTCAAAGATGACGTCGATTTTGAGTCGATAGATTAGATCTAGATTGTGACAACTCTCACCTCAGATTGAATACGTGATAGAGAAATCGGATACGTGATCTGCGTAGTCGTTAAGGGTATCCATCATCCACGTAGAGATGCGTTGTGACATCGTTTAATGAGATTTATCTACGTCCTTGAGAGGGGCTAATATATGAATTAGAAAAACCCGACTTATAACCCGACATACAAACAACGACTAGGTTAGGACGAAAAAGTGGAAATACATTACTAATACAAAATCGCGACCCTATCTTTCCATTACATATCTTCCACATTCTCATAGCATTTAGAGTCATTCATTTAGTTTGGTTAAGCGTTACATAGAAACACACTCGTTTACGACTGTTTGACCAATTAGACCTAAAACAAGACGATCCTTAGAGACAAGTCTTCGAGAAACGATACTTGGTACTCACCATCTTTATTACTTGTGAGCGATACATAAACTTGCGTTTGAGCGAATACATACAAAACGCTTAACAAGTTCTTGTCGCCATTGTCGGGTAGATAGTCTTTACCCTTGACGTATTTAGTTCTTTTGCTCTCAAACTTTTCTTTTCTTTTCATTTGTATACTTAATCTTTTTGATACCCATTGGATTGTTGAGAACTCTCATGTTTGTGCTTGTAGGTTTCCCCACTTATGTATGAGTAGGCGACCACACGGTGACCTCAAACCTTACGATCCCAAGTTCGAACGGATATTTCGGAGGAACCAAAAGTAGCAACAAGAAACATATAGATGACTCCGAATGGATATGAATCAAATTCCTCCCTTAGAGAGAAAACCTCCAAAACTCAACTTCCAAAACCCGGCTAATGTTCAAGATGCCGTTCAAGTCGTCTTGGCTGTGACAAATCAAGGTGGATGTAATACCTGAGAAATTATATTAATTAAAATTTTCGTATAAATATAAACATATACATATAAACATAAAATTATACGAATAAAAGTAGGGGTATTACTGTTTTCGTAAAATATTAAACGTTCGTAAAAATATTTTCGAACGACGACGAGTAACATTAATAAATGTTTGTCGTTATGAAAATAAATTATTAACATGAGAACGTTAATTACAAACAATGAAAATTAACGTTAATATAACGCTCGTCGTTATAATTATAATTATTAACGTTAGAACGTTAAACACGAGCAATGGAAGGTAACAATAATATAACGTTCGTTATTATGATATAATTTGAATGTACGAACGTTAAAACTTAACAAAAGACTTGAGCTAATGTGATAGGAAGATAATTAAATGGGAGATGATTTTATTATCGATAAACACAGTATATAAATTTTGGTTAAATAACGTTAATTTATTGGGATAGTTTGAAAGATATTTGATACCAAATATTATAAAAAAGGATAAAAAAAACTATCCCCTAATTAAAAACATATGGAACCCACACGTGTAAAATTGTCTTTCCCTTCCTCTTATTTCTCTCGATAACCTCACTTCACCATCAACCTCTCACCTATTCCCTTCTCTTCACCTTCACCATCATCTCACACCCTGCCTCCCGATCTCGCCCCATTACCGCCATCATCGGCCATCGGAGACCACAGTCGTCGTCCGTCAGGCCACCAGGGAGCAGCCGGAGCAGCTTCGCCGCGGCCACTCTCTTTTCTTCTCCTTCCACTCGCCTTCCACCATGAAAATACGTAAACCGCCATAACCACCAACCGCCATCGGAAACCACCATCACCGCCGCTGTAAGTAAACCTCAACAACCATCACCTACTCGTCGTCGTCCCCTTGGCTGGAGTAGAGAAGCCTAGTTGCACCCCTTCCCTTTGTTCCTCCTTTTCTCCTGTTCTCCTACACTTAACCACCACCGCCACCAGTCAGCCACCCTTCGGCCACCGTGCATGACCCCCTGCTCCAGTAACAGCCATCCCAAACAACCACGAGCTCCAACGGTGAGTGAAAGTGAAACCGCTCCACTTGACTATGCTAGTCTCTCCTTAGCTAATGGTTTCTACACAGGTTTTCCGATGATGTTTCGACCACCAAGGAACCGCCAGCCGAGGAGGAGATGCCTGGAGCAGTAGTCTGACAGCAACTAGCGAGGACAACAGAGGTGTTTGACGTGTCTTATGGCCATTCGTGCGTGATAGGGCTCGACATTGTCGGGGAGGAAACCCAACCCATTTTCCCGATCTCTTTATGCGTGATTCATATGTTATGTGGGTACTGCTTTGATAATGATGGTGGTCGGGAAAAATTGATAGTTGGAACGATGTCGTTGGGAGAGCGAGGAGGTGATCGGATCATTTAGTTATACGTTAAACTCATGGTGGGAAGTATGTGTGCTTTGGTTTAAAAATGGGAGAAAATGATTAATATTACTAAATATTATGTCAACATGGGGTGTTGGGATGATCGTGCGTAACCCAAGACAAATTAGAAATTTTTATGTTTTGTATTAAAAATAAACTCGTGCGATTATGCACTTTTTGCATAATTATGTCAATCATGACGATGTATAAACTTTATAGTTAAATTGTGATAATAAATACCGGGGCCAAAGTTATGTTCATGAGGATGATCGGGTTATTAATGAGCCTTCTTACGCGATCAAGAAACGGAGAAAAATATCGCGCACATGGTACATGTGGTATGGTAAGTGTTGAGAAAAGAACTATAATATTCAATATTAATTGATATACACCCATTTATGTAAATATATCCTTCTATAAAAATAAACGAAAAGCGACACTATCGTAAAAACATAAGAATATGCGGACATAAATCTTTAACACCGAAAAGTTAAAAGCAAGGAACTCTTAAGCACTAATGCAAGTTTATCTACTATGGGTCATGTGTCAGGAAAGTTGATCTTGACGTCTTTACTTGGATTCGAAAGGGTCGTTTGTTGGAATTCTTAATAAATTCATCATGGGGATCGTTAACGTTATCATGAAAAACTTGTTGTTAAGAATCATTCCTTGAACACTCTATATATGTCGTGTTGGTTGAGTCGTGATAACGATCAAGTAAATACTAGCTAGTGAAGACTAGCGAGGGAGAGGAAAGCTACGGGTCAGTGCACGCAACGGCACTGCGATGCTGTGGGTGGCTGGGCCACCTAGAAACTTCTGCAGAAGACCCCAACACCTCAATCGGATGTGGCTAACTCGTTGGATAATGTCTTTAAAAAAAATATATGATTGAGAGAGGCTTGCCCCGTCAATTTTTAGATCCCCGTGGTTTTCATCAAAGTCGTCGGATTCGATTATTTCTTTAAAGTTTGGTCTTGTGAGGTAATGTCCTTAATTATCAAATAATAACACAAAAGAAAAGACACATTCAACGGATATAATGTAATTATTAAGACACAAAAATTGATTATAGTATTATTGTTTGACTATTATGGCCTAAGTATATATTTTCTTTTCCTTACTTCCCTTCGGGAGTTCCTTCTGGGGCTCTTGACGATTTCCCATAATCGATGAAGAACCCACTGAAAATTGAACTTTTCTCCTTAAGTTACTGAGCTTTTTGCTCACGAGTGAAGGGTTTTATTTTCAGGTGAGAGTCAAAATGAAGCTGGAGCGAGTTAAAGCGAGCTTGCATGGCATTTAGAATATTTCACCTAATTTTAAATAATGTGACAGCTTAACAATGACAACTGTAAGATGTCATGTAATAATAATTCAGCAGCTAGACAATGGATATATAATATCTTAGTTTCTGGAAGATGATTATATAACATTCTAGTTACTGGAAGATGCGATGTATAATGTTCAGATTACTGAAAAGTGCATTGTAAAATAACTTTATAACTATCTTTTGGAAATGTAATGGTTATATACAAGTTGTTTTCTTGAATTCTATACCTAAAACTCGACGGAGTTGTTTGGCCTTGCTATAGATTTTATCTATAGCGACATAACGCACGTGTCAGCTGGGTCAGAAGATGGGGCGTTACAGTAGAATAGTTGAATGATCTATGCAAAACCAAGGAATGCCTAGGGTCTTGGAAGAATACAACGCTATTCTCACACCTGTCGTGGAGGCGAGGAACTTTGAGCTAAAACTGTCATTGGTTAGTATGATTCAAGTGGAATAATCTTGCAGTACTCCTCACGAGTGTCTAAATAACCATTTGGCACATTTTCTCAAGCTAGGAAAAACCGTTAAGGTCAACGGAGTTAGTGAAGAAGCTATCTGAATGCACCTATTTCCTTTCTACTTGAGGAAAAAGACCTCAGAGTGGTTGTTCTCATTTCCTCCGGCCTCTATCAACTACGTAGAAAAATTCTTCTTGCCAAGATGACAAAGCTATGGGCATACATCTCATGTTTCGCAAATACGATAATGAGCATGTTAACGAGTCTTGGGAACGTTTTTTCAAATGCCGGCATCATGGCCTTCCGGATTGGCTATAATTGGAGAGCTTTTTCAAGGTCTTAAACTGAACGTGCGATGTTCTCTTGACGTCGTGGTAAAGGGGTTCTTTATGAAGTTGGACTATAAATCGGCTTATGATTTACTTAAAACAATAGCCGAGGGGGCATATCAATGGCTCAATGGGAGGTACGTTCCAAAGAAAGCACTCGGGGTGATTGAACTAGACGCGGCTACATCAATTACAAAACAACTTGAGGCCTTGACAAAAGAAGTGAGTGCCTTAACCGCAAGTTCCAATGCCCAAGTACATGTTGTTCAAGCATCTCCGCCTTCTTGTTGTGATCTATGTGGTGGTCCTCATTCAAGCGCTGAATGTCACTTGCATTCCCACATACTGCAAGCACAAATTGTGAAACAAGTGAACTATGGTCAAGGGTTCCCAAGACCACAAGGCAGTACATATTATAACCCTAACAACATGCAAAACCATACGGGCTTCTCTTGGAGAAATACTCAAGCGGCACAAGGACCTCCTCCGTGTTTCACTCAAGGTCCTCCCCCTCTCAACCTCATATTGCCAAGACAGATGGAACTTCTAACGCCATTAAACAATCCTGCAAAATCACGGGACGCGTTTGATGAATCTAGAGACTCAAGTTCGGCAAATTGCTAGTCTATTGACCATCCGTGCCCAAGGCACGCCTTCGTAGCATGACGAGGCTAATCCTAAGGAGCAACCAAAGGTGGAGACGACTAGGAGTGGGAAAGAGCTCAAGGGCCCCAAGGTTTCTAGGCATATTATGAGGAAGGAACCCAAACAGGCTAAGGAGAATATGCTTAATGAACCTCATGTCAAGTCTAAGCTATTCCCGGATAATCCTCCTCCATATGTTCCAAAGCTTCCATATCCGCAAAGGTTCTTCAAGAAAAAGTTGGACAAGTAGTTTGAGAAGTTCTTGGACGTCCTTGGGCATTTGCACATCAATATTCTTTTGCGGATGATTTAGCACAAATACCCTCACGTCCAAAGTTCATAAAGGGAATCGTATCTGAGAAGAGGAGGCTAGAAGAGTTCGAAACCGGAAACTTATTGAGGAGTACAGTACAATCATTCAAAGGAAGCTTCCTAAATAGTTGAAAGATCCTAGGAATTTTACTATACCTCGCTTTGTAGGAAACCATATTTTTGCTAAGGCTTTATGTGATCTCAGAGCATCTATTAACTTGATGCCTCTTTCCTAGTTTAGGAAATTGGATCTTGGGGAAGCTCGACTGACTACAATCTCTTCAACTTGAGGACTGGTCTATTATATATCCTTGAGGCGTTATTGAGGATGTGATTATGAAGGTAGAATCACTCATTTTCTGCTCGAATTTCATTATACTCGATATGGAGGATAAGGTACCTATCATACTCGAACGACCTTTCTTGGCAACAAGAAGTACTCTACTTGATGTGACAATGGCAAAGAACACGATGACTATTCAAGATGAGAAGGTCACATTCAACGTCTTAAAACCATGAAATGTTCGGATGAGGTTCACTCTTGCATAAGGATTGACACAGTGGATATGTATGTACAACAAGTTTTTGATGATTATTATAATGATCCTCTTGAAGCGGTGCTATGGGGAAAGTCTAATACAGTTTATCATTTTTTTACGGAATGCTTAATGAAACTTGATGCTTTGGCTACTCTTTATGTGGGATCTCGTGTCAAGCCCCTAACTCGTGACCCTTCCAAGGAGAATCTTAAGGCATCGACTTTGGAGTTGAAGCAACTTTCATCCAACCTCAAGTATGCTTTTCTTGGTCCTTCTTCTATATTTCCAATGATTGTATCGTCATCTTTTAGCAACGATTAAGAAGCAAAGCTGCTTTGAGTGTTTCGGGAATACAAATCACCCATAGGATGAAGCATTGGTGATATCAAGAGAATCTATCCCTTTTTCTGCATGCACAAAATCTTGATGGAGCATGATTTCAAAAATAGAGCAAAGCACCCACCCGATTTTCACATATCTCTCCTTATTTTGATTTGGGACCCTATTCATCTCTTTTCTTTGGGATTCTATTGAATCGAGAAATAGGTTTGATTGTCCACCTTTTTGATAGAATCTATAAGTATAAGGCATCCTCCGGATAATTCAAATCGAAGCAATTGGATTGCCGACTACTCTTGAATCCTAACATTAAGGAAGTTGTACGGAAGGAATTCTTGAGCTTTTGGATCGCGGGATAGCCAATGGTTTAGTCCGGTCCAAGTAGTTCCCAAGAAGGGTGGTATCATGCTTGTGCAAAACAAGAACTATGAGTTGATTTCGAAATGGACGATAACTGGTTGGTGGTTGTGTATCGATTACAAAAAGCTTAGCAAGGCAACAAGGTAGGATCACTTTCCCTTGCCTTTCATCGATCAAAAGCTAGACAGTTTGGCATGGTATGCCTTCCATTGTTTTCTTAAAGGGTATTCGGGATACAATCAAATTACTATTGATGAGTATAAAAACACTCATGTTTTATTTATGTTAAATCTTTTTTTTGTTGTGTTTGAGTCTTTTATATTGTGTTTTTAGTTTAGTTTATGTTTTAAGACTTGGATGCTGCTATTTGTGTGTTTTTATTGTAGATTTGACCGAGAAAAGTAGCTTTTTGTGATTTGTGCAAAAGGATGGAAAAGGCGTGAAGATGATCGAGATGAAGTGCGATGATTTGGTGATCCTTGAATATAATTCCGATGATTTCTGGTGATACTCATGTGCATTAGATGATGACATTGATGTTCATAGATGTTTGGAACTGTTTTGGAGTTAAACCGACGCATTTGAGGCTATTTTGAGCATGGATGATCCATAAAGTTTAAACGACATATAGATGATGACACGAGGCCATTTTGGAGGGGAAAACAATGTCATTTGAAGTGTTTTATGATGATATAAGGGATACATAAGGTATAACATCGATCAAGACGGAGTTCGGAGCGAAAAAAGTGCTATCTTCGGCCATTTTAGAGTCTGCCACGCCCGTGACAACAGCCATCACGCCCGTAACAGTGCTTACACTAAGTTTCGAAGACCATAATTGTAATGCCGGTGACAGACGCCATTTTACAAGATTTTTGGTGATTTTCACTAGATTTTCTCTCTTTTTATTAAGTTTATTAGTTTTTCTATAAATATCACGTTTTGTATTCGTTCTAGGAGAGATTTTCTGCCCTCTTTGATGGTGGGACTCCTTAGATTAGATCACTTTTTCATCTTTTCTTTTGCCACTTTTGAGATTGGATCAAGGTGTTTACGCTTGGAGTACTTCGGATTTGAGTTTTAACAATTGAAGATTGTCTATTTACATCAATTATCACGTTCTCTCTATTCTCTTTTAGTTTAATGATTGCATGTTTATTGATGATTGTAATGATTATCTTCGCTATGAGTAGATCTATTAGTAGGAAACCTAATAATGAAGTCTATGTGATGGGCTTATGAGATTATCTATCTAAAATAACAAAAATAGATTTGTTTTATACATGATTGATTATAAAGGTTAGATCTTTATCATAAGTGATGCATGATTTCATCTAGAATGACTACCTAGAGGACTTTATACATTGATTATACCATGATTAGCTCTATGATTACAGCGTTATAGGTTGATCTAACTATTGATACCTTCTCTTTTGGTCATATTAGTAGCAATTAATCAAATTTTTGATACATTTTCTTTTGGTCATTATATGATTAGAACCTCTTACACGTGAATTGATAAAGAACGCCTTTTTCTATTGATTCATGTTTGGCTTGTTCCTTATTTGATTTAACCTTATTAGTTTGGCATATACATTCTCTTTTGGTATGTTAGGTTAGTTTGGTTAGGTTGATTATACATTCTCATTTGGTAATCAACATTCTAGAGAACATAATATAAGAGACCCTTATATTACAATCAAACCAAACATCAACGAGAACTACAATCAATCAATGATTAATCCCTAAGGTAAGATGGAGTTATGAAAGCTTCCTACGTTTGTTTTCAATAGTTTACAACCTAATTCAATTTGCATACCAATTTAGTTAGTTTTAGTTAGTTTAATTAGGATTTAATTCATTTAATCTACAATAAACGTGACTATAAAAATAATAAATAATATTACGACCGTCACTGTGGGTTCAACCCTTACGTCCACTACTTCATTAATATTAATATTTTTAGAGTATAAGTGAATTCATATAAATTTTAATTTGACGTGCTTGCAATAGCATGCATCAACTATTGTTTCAAAAGATAAAAAAAAAAAAATAACTTTCACATGCCCTTATGGCGCATTCGCCTACCGGAGAATGCCATTCGTGTTATGTAATGCACCGGCCATCTTTCCAAGGTGCATGATGGCTATCTTTTCAAACATGATGAAGTGTTTTGCCAAAGTGTTCATGGATGTCTACTCAGTATTCGAGGACTCTTATGATTCTTGTCTTGCGAAGCTGTCTCTTGTGCTCTAAAGATATGTAGAGATCAATTTGATCTTGAATTGGGAAAAATATCACTTTGAAGTTGACAGGGGAAAGATCGATGTTTTCCACAAGTTTCCTCCGCCATCCAATGTCAAGGGAGTTCGTAGTTTCCTTGGTCATATAGGTTTCTGTAGACGCTTCGTCAAAGATTTCTCGAAAATCATAAAACTGCTTTGTAATCTTCCTGAGAAGGATATCCCATTTGTGTTTGATGAAGAGTATTTGAAAGCTTGTAATCTCTTCAAGCATGCCTAAGTCTCCGTTGTGGATATTGTGGCTCCATGCTGGGATTTACCGTTCGAACTTATGTGCGATGCTTGTGATTTCGCTGTTAGCTTGGTCTTAGGCCAACGACGAAACAAGATCTTTCATGGGATTCGTTACGCTTTTCGTATACTTTCGGAGGCACAACTTAATTATATCACAATAGAGATGGAATTTCTAGCAGTAGTCTTGGCTTTTGAAAAATTCCAGTCATACTTGATTGGCGTCAAGGTTATTGTGTGGACCAATCATTCGGCCATCAAGTATCTCTTTGAAAAGAAGAATGCAAAGCCTCATTTAATCTGGTAGGTTCTTCTTCCCTAAGAATTTGATTTGGAAATCAAAGACAAAAAGTGCATGAAGAAGTTGGTAGCGGATCATCTTTCTCGGTTGGAAAAGTCCGAGGGTCATGGAGATAAATCGGCGTTGATCAGTGAAACCTTCCTAGGTGAACAACTCTTCTAGGTAGACATGAGTAACTTTCCATGGTTTACGAATTATGTTAACTACTTGGTGAGCGGGGTGCTCCCGCCTGACGTTTCATTGTACTCTGAGAACTACAATTAGTACGAGAGCCTAACTTCCTAAACTTCCCAGTTTTGGAAAACAAAGGATTATTTTCGTTTTTTTTTTTTACTTGCAAGGAAATTTCTAACAGTTTCTAACAATTTATTTTATTGAGTAAGAATGGCTCTTTCAAAAATAGCAAAGTGTCCAAACAGTAGAGAACCTTGTGGATATTCAGAAGGAAAGAAAGCGTTTATGGATACAGTGGGTGCATTCGTATTATATTAAGAATCGAAGCTTTGGGGATTTAGTATGTAAAACAGGTCAGTCATGGGTCTAGCATGAAGTCTTGAAAGCTAGAGATTTGTTAAAGGAGTGCCTTGTGGATGATTTTTACTCTGTACGCAAAGGCTATCAAACTCTTAAAAAACCTACTCCTACTGTAAGTTGGTGTAAGCTTATATAGAGGAAGGAGATCATCCCTAAACTATTGAGGGTTGTTGACTACTTCACATTGACGACAAACGTGCGAGGGCAACGTCCTTGTGATCAAACGATATATCTAATATGATGTAATACCGTGGAAGACTGAAACGGTGAAACAAGGATGAGTACAAGACAGAGCGAAGTAGTTGGTCAGCGAAAAGTACATTGCGCCCGGACACAATGATAGCCCACGCCTGGGCACAGCTCGATGCTCTTGAACACTGCTTCAAGAAAAACTGTATTGCGCCCGGCACCGTTCTAGCCCATGTCTAGGCGCGTGTCTCGACAGATTGAGTTCGTTTTCGACTCTGATATCTTGTTTGTGGGTTTATAAAAACACCTGGGTTTTTAGGGTTTGAGTAGAGATTTAATACGATCTAAGACGCTTTGTAAATCGGTCTTCTTATAGTGTTTTGTCATCACGCTTTGTGGTGGTGTGATTTGTGGGGGTTTTCTCCCGATAACTAGGATTTTCCCACGTTAATTTCGTATGTTCTCATTCTGATTATCTCGATTTCACATCTTCAAATTTTTCATAAACATGGCCTGATTCTGTGGATGCTAGCAAAAGAGAGGCTCAAGACGGAAAGATAAAATGTGTCAAATGGGATGGCAAGGTGATGCTAGATCGATGTGTGTTGTGCAATGGAGCAGTGGAATCAATGGATATTATATTTATCTTATGCCCTTTTGGTCAAGAGATGGTGAATTTGGTTTTGATAAACTGGAAACTGAAGCAGGAGCCGAAGAGCCGGAGGGATTGGTTGTCGTGGATGATTAGGTTGTAGGTGGAGATACGAGGCAAACGAGAAATAGGAGGCGCATGAATGCTGATATGAGATTTGGTTGAAAAGGAATCGAAGATGTTTTGATGAGGAAAAACCGCTGGTGATCGATATATGGAGGAGGATAGCTGTTGTGAGTTTTTGAAGTATATGACCTGGGTTGTTCTGATATATTTACTGTTTTGTTTTGGTTGTTTGATTTTTTGTGATGTGAGATGTAAGACTTAGGCCCAAATCTCTTGTAGTGAGTTTTCTGTGAAATAAAGCATGAAATGATTGATCCTGAAGAAAAAAAAAAAATCAAAACAACAAAATTTACAGCCTTTAAGAGAACCATCAGCATCAATCTAACATTGAAAACATACTCGGCAGCAACATATTCGTCTCATTCCAGCCACTATCATGAATATACATCTAATACAAAACTACTTGAGGGTACGTCATCTGGCATCGAGCTGGTATGTAATTCTTTTAAATTTGAAAGATTTTGTAAATCACTAAATCAAAATAAAAATATTAAAATATCAAAAATTGATAAAATTATCTAATGGAAGTTTCACTTACGTATTAATATCCATTTCGATTTTTACAGTTGATATGCTCGAAATTACAATGCACACATGTATGATATACAGTTCAAAGAGTCATTGTATACAGTTTACGGATCCTAATGAGTATTAAAACGTAAATGAAATTTTTATTGAGTATTTTTGCTCAATTTGTCTATATAAATAAAAATAACAAACATGAATTTTTTTTCCAAAATATCATGTTTTATAAATCCAGATTTATAAGTAAATCATATTTTATTCGTTGTGTTAGACGATCAATCAATTTAAATATTTTACATGACACATAAACATTAGTTTTCATATTATCTTAATATCATAAAATTCGACTATTAGTTTCTTAATCCGTGCAACCTACGAGTCAATATTTTAGTTACAAATGAAAGGTTGAAATTAAAATAACAAAATAAAAGGTTGAAATTAAAATATTATATTTTAATCTTAATCATTTATCTTTATCGTTAAATCTGAACGGTTCATTTATCACCACATACATCTATGTCATGACAACATTCTTTTTTCTAAAAATAATATGATATAATTCTTTTTTCCCAGATAAATTGTGAAAACTTGATTTGACAGATTTATTAATGAAATCATTGACTTTTCTATAATAGACAAAAATATCCTTGTGTATTAGTAAGTAAAAAAGTGAGGAATTATTATGAGTGAATAGAGAAAGAGAAAATAACGATGAAGAAGATAATATGATATAAAATAAAATTATTATATATTTTTACACACTCAAAAATTATCAATCTAAAAAATATTTTAACCTGAGACATTCATTTTGAATAATATTATATCAGTGTGTCTTTCCCTAAATCACTCGGAAAAGTACTATTCTACCCTCTTGCTGTGATCCTCTATCCATAAATAAAAACACCACTTCACAAAGCCTAACCACACCAAAATCAAAACAAACAGAACACTTCCATTTCTGTTCCCTTGTCTCATCTCATTTCAAAACACGTTCCTTCTCCCCCACCTTCATCTACAGTGTGTAAAGCACACAGCACAGCACAGACTCAGTAGGTCGAAACCGAGATCGGAATCGAAACAACAATGGCGAGGAAGGCGGAGGAAGACTACGACTACCTCTTCAAGGTGGTGCTGATCGGCGACTCCTGCGTCGGGAAATCGAACCTGCTGTCGCGGTTCACTCGCAACGAGTTCTGCTTGGAGTCCAAGTCCACCATCGGCGTCGAATTCGCCACTCGCACTCTTCAGGTACGGTCACAAGAGCCACTGTGAGTTCGGTTTCGGTGCGGAGTTGAGGAGTGGAATGGAATGGAATGGAATCTGCTGGTTGAGATTTGTGCTTTATGCTGTTGATTTTGAGATTTGCGAGTTAGGTTTTGCAAGCAGTCTTGGACTCCATATACTAGTAAGCACACTTTTCTTTTGAATATGAGAAATGGAATCGGATCTGTTCCTTGAGGTTTTGGTTGTTAGCGGATTAGGTTTTGTGGTGTTTTTGTGTTGGATTGGTAAGTGGTGGAGTCCGAGGGAGTTGATTTGAGTTGGATTTGTGTTTGTGAGATGAGATGGATGATGTTTGTGGGAAGGTGCTGATGAATTTGGTGTATGATCTGTGTTTGGAGAACTTGTTTGATGGAATGCTGTGGATTTGTGGATATGTGGTCCATTAGGATATTTTAATGATTTATGTATTACTTGCTAATCATTTAGTGTAATGACTTATGCCTTATAGCCACAGGCATTGTGTCCTTTTACTTTTATGGCAACACCGTTGGATGTTTTAAGCGAGGTATAACTCATGAAACTATAGATCTGATACCACCTAGGGTGGACACTCATTCCTAGCAGGGGCATAGCCTTGATCCAGGGTCATTGGGTCTGATGGTATTGAGCTGTAAGTGATGATTGGGTAGCGGAAATTTGGTAGCAGAAACTCGGTAGCAGAAATCAGTATAAGAATGAAGATCGCAAAGGATGGTCCGAATGTAGTTGTTTCTTAAGGTTCTGTTCATGATGTCGCTTGCTGTAATGTTACTTTTGGTAATTGGGATTACCTCTTTTGAATGTATCCCTTCTTGGTTCATGGCCTCATGGGTATAAGATTTTGTTTTTTTGCTTCGCTTTTCAATCTTGTTTCTCGCCTGTCCTGCTGTTTTTTGATATTCGTGCCATTTGGCTATTGAGTCTGTTTGCTTCGTAGGTTTCATATCCAATGGTTTGCTTTCACTCTTTAGACAATAACTAGGGCTGCAAATTAGCTCAATAAACTCAGGCTCGACTCGTCAAAAGCTCGCTCAAACTCGTTCAATTATTAAATGAACTGAATATGAACAAAATATTAAGCTCGTTTAAATAAAAGAACAAACATTAGCGAAGTGTTGCTCAGCTTGGCTCGTGCTCAAGCTCGGCTCGATTAGCTCGATAAGAGTCCGAGTAGGGCTCAATTAAATAAGGGATCGTTAAGAGCTCGAATTGTATATAAAATAAGTTTTATTTGTATTTGTGTATTAAAAGCCAGGTAATGTTACGACGAGGAATCACGTAGTATGACAAGACTTTGCGAAATGAGGAAAAGAAGTTAGCGGATTATGATGCCCCGAGCCCTTGCCTTGCAAACGATTATTTGTCATTAGACTTAAGCTTTGCTGATAAATTCAAACCTTGTTGAGCCACGCCAAACAACGGGATCGTACTCACTCTTCACTAATGGATCGCCTGGAGTTCTTTTCTCGCCAGGTGGAAAAGCGCTACCAGACCCTCCCCAGCCTTTTCATTCCAAGCCTCATTAGCGTGCTCGTCTGCGAGTTATGCTGGTTCTGTAGAGTAAAGGCGCGCAACAACGAGAGAGAGAGGCGGGCTTGGCGACCAAACGATCCGCGTCACGGCTATTCCTTATGTACTACAGTTCGGTGGAGGAACCTCCAGTTAAGAGAACAATTACAATCCGTGCTCTAACTCGACATATTCGTCTTAGTCTTCGACATCTTCAGCAGAATCTTCATCTTCTCCAGTTGATGATGCATATTCATATTGAACTTCAACCAATGTCACTTGCTCAACAACTGCCTTCTTCCACAGTAGCTTCCTCTCCATCCTGAGGTGAGTCCACAAATAATATTTTTTTCATTTCTTCTGCGTCTGTTGATGATGCTGAAACAGATTTCACTTCAATTTCAAATCTTACAGATGTTAAGATTGACTTCCTATAATAAGAATAAGAGTTGCGAGATAGTCGAGAGAAGAGACCACTACCTATGAAAGACATCACGACTGAAAATCATCCAAGTCTCAGAAGGTGCGGATCAAGAAGTCTAATCCGAAGTATATGCAGGCCGACTTTGCAGCTGTTGTGTCACTTTCATAGTGTTGTGTGTCCGAGAACAGGAAAGGGAAAAAACCTTATTTCGGGTGTGAGCCATAGCACAGGGATTGAAGGTAGGTCGGCTAGTCTAGTGTGAAACTGGTATTCCGATAATCTTAGGAGGCTGTAAGATGTGTTTCATGAATAAAATGAGATCCTCTCCCTCCTTCTTCCCCTGCTCTGCTCTTAGAAATAGAGTCAATCGATGCCTTTTAGTCAATTCACTTCGCTAGCACCGTCTTCTTCCCTCAAACATCTGCAGATCGATGGAGTTGTTCATTTCTCTATCGAAAGAGAAAAGGTGAAAGAGAGTTTTCATGATCATTGCAATGAAGCTACTCATTAGGTTAGGTTGACCTTAAAAGGGTCTTCCCTAAGTCGAGTCAATTGATGCCGATTGGCCTAAGATCTCATGAACGACGGATGGGAAAAGGAGAAACCCCCTTGAATGGAATCTAATTGGGCTACAAACCTTCTCTGTAGCTGGTGTGGCTGCTTTTACATCACTAAAAATGACTGTTGTTGACTTTTTTAAAAAAAAAATACTATTATATATTAAAATAATATAAAATATTTCAATCGAGATGAGTTCAAGTGAATCGAACCCTAAACGAACCTAATGAGTCATTTAACGAACGAGCTTTTAAACGAACTGAACGAGCCAAGCTTTTAACTAAACGAACCAAGTTGAGCTTGGCTCGTTTATAAACGAACACGAACCGAGCTTGAGCTAGGTAAAAAAATAAACGAGCCGAGCCCGAACAACCCCTGTTCGCTCAAGTTTTGCTCGATTACCACCCCTAACTATGACTACCTGTTTATCGTAGTTGATGGGCATTAGGAAATGGTATTTGGTTATGTAGTGTACGTGGATATTTTTTTGTTTTGATATTCTATGTGTTGATCCTACAATGGTTAATTGTGCTGTATTATTTTCACACAGCCACTCCCACGGCTCTCATTTGCATTTAACCCAAAATAAATTAATAAATAAATCATGGGCTTAAAGTTGCCATCCCCATGACCTATTTTTAGTGTTCTTGCTTTAATGTGCCAATGCTGCATATTTGCCCAATGCAAGGGCATTGGCTGATTCTGAGGAAAAGAACCTTTAAAGATAGAATGAAGAGAGATCAGGATGATGCTTCAATATGCCCATATTATCTGGACAATATTGTTTATGTATTTAATTCTACAATTGATGCCTCTGTTTTTCAAGACAATGCAAGGTTCTTCAGAATCCAGATTGGACTTTGATCGCATTGGTTGAATGCTCATTATTGATGAGCTGATCAGAAATAGTAGGACTGATAGCATTAATTATTTTTAATATAGCGTGACGAGACGAACACAGAATAAGAACTTACAAACTTAAAATATAATCACGTATTTGAACAAGAAAAAATTAGTTTTTCAGAATCCTATTCTAACTATAAATATGAAATCGTAACAAAATTTTGGGAATTTTGATATATTTATTTTGACGATTAGTAAGTATATTTTACCAAATGTATTTCTAAAGGATAATGAAATTCGAAACTATTCTAATCCGACCGATTACAATGCGCCATGTGTTCACTCCATTATCTTACCTATCTTCTCCCTGATCTCCCCCTTTTCCCACTCACTTCCCTTAGCCATCACCAATCTCCCCCACAAACCCCGCCGCCCAGGCCGTCGTCGTGTCGCTCGTCGCCGTCGTGCCCCTTCCATCGGTCAGCCCCCACTCCTTCCTTCCATCTCCCTTTGCTCTCCAACCACTACAAATCTCGCCTAGCCAGCCCCGCCACAAAGTTGCCGTCGACCAGTCTTGTCGTCAACGCCAGCAACCGTCGGTTCCCCTTCCCCTTCCTATCCTCTCCCTCTCCCTTATCCAAACCTCGTTATCCAAACCTCGCAGCCCTGCTACCCAGTCGCCACCAATCCGGCCTCCATCACACGCCGTTATCGCCGTACATCACCACCATCGGTCACACCACGCTCAACTCTTTGCGTGAGGTACCCCAACTCCTCTAATTTTCCTATAGTGTGAACTGAGACGTGTTATGTGCGTGAGTGTTTGAGATTTTGTAGTGAAGGTTTGCTAGGAATCTGAATTCTTGCGTGCTGTAATGTAGATTGTGTTTGTCGTGGAACGATGATCCGCGGGTTGCGGTGAGTTTGAGGATGAGGATGATGTACGGGTGATCGGGTGGTTAAGGGTGATTATTGCTGGATTAACGATCTATATAACGGTCATGTGACGAATATTAACTAGAGATAAATATGCCATATAGTAATGAAATTGTGAAAATGAAAGCGTATGAATCAACGGAATCATCAATGTTTAATGTTAATTATAAAGGTAAATAACGAATTACATCAAAAATGGAATTAGAACGCCCTAACATGGTGAGTTCGTGATACCAATAAAAATATGATCGACGCATTAGGAGTTAACAAATAGTAAACAAAAATTTTGTAAGTGACATGAAATGGACGAAATATGTTTTAACCCAAATAAGGACGTCGAGCCTTCCGAGGAAGGCGGTGTTATGAGGGAGAAAAGATTAACTTTCCCCTCATGTGTACGTAGTATTATCATCGAGGCGTTGGGCACTAACTTGCAAGGACCGAGATTGCGACAGGTTGTAGAGGCTAACCCTGACAATTCGGATGCTGGGCAGTCACTTGCAAGGATGCCGATAGGGGTTGCTGGGCAACAGTTTGCAGGGATCCAAGGTTGCGATAGGACTTAGTCACCCCTGGCTTCTCGGGTGCTGAACAATTGCTTGCAGGGAGTCAATCGACGATACGTTGATGTACTCGTAGATTGAAAGTGGAAAGAATCTCCACTTGTTAGTGTACGGAACTATCATTCTCTATCATTCAAACGAAATCACGCGTTTTGATTCGATATACTGATGTCAAAAATGTAAATAATGGAAGTAAACATGTGAATACATAAACAGAACGATTGGACGTAAAAGAACCGAAAGTTGAATTGGTGATAATAACAATTAATGGGTTTTAATATACTGTCAAAGTGACAGCTTGGAACATGCTAGGGTCTTAGCACGTGCAGTCATATCGTTAGCAGTATCCATGGTCTACTGAGTATCACTGTTGCTCACGGGTTTTTCTTTTCTTTGTTTTCTTTTGTTACTAGGCTTTTGTTACTAGGCTCAGGTGATGATGGCGAGACCTCCAAGTAGGGGTATGTTGATGGTGGTGTCCCCGCGAAAATAACGATGCTGTGTTGTAATATTTAGTTTGTCCGGTCAAACATTGCTCGTCTGTAATAATGAACATCTTGTGATGTGTTTTTTTTTTTTTTTTTGGTCACTGGAGTTAACATATTAAAACTTCGTGTATTAAATAAAATTCTCAGTTGTACTTTATGATGGATGGTACCTGTTTCCAGTTGTGAAGTTGTGGATTATTTGGTCATGGTTTCCTAATACGTTCTTATCGGAGACCCTATCTTAAAGGTTGACTTGCTATGGACTCCGTCTATAGCGGCAGTGACGTCACGCGCCAGCTAAACTGAAGGAATTATCGTGACGTTATAGATAGTCGTGTCAAGCTTGTTAGAATTAGCAGAGACATCTGCAACTTTAGCCTTGATGCCATCTACTACTTGGATCAGGACCGTCAGGCTCAGAAGATGGCTAATCCCCATATGGCGTTCAGTTAAGATACATGGTAGCGAAACAATTGGCTAGTATATTTCACATATGGGACTACTAACCGAAGGAAAATAATGATTAACGTCTGTTTCAGCTCCTTTTTCTGGCTTTGACACGCACTGAGTAATTGATTCTGGATTTGAGTTGCTCTTCTGGGTGATCGGTTTGCTAGTTATTGTAGAGATAGGAAATAGCAGTTAGGGTGAATTAGCAGTGGCAGGATCCTCTCTAAGTAATAAGTATCTTGTTCACTGAACAATGGTATTTCTTACAACCTCCACAAATCTGTTGTATATAATGCTTGATTACGTTGGGCATGGATTTTTTTTATGTGCTTTGCATAATCTTATGCTTGTAATTCTGATAATATCAGTAAAAGCACACAATGTTGTGACTGTTTTCCGCTGTAGCATATCTTATACCTGCCTTGGTTTCTCACTCCTTTTCAATATCTTCAGTCTTCACACATGCATTTCTTCAACTACTATATTATCTACCTATTTCATAATGGGTGTTCATAATTGAATGGATTATTAGATAAAGATTTCATATGACTTACTAGATGAAGTTAGCTCGCTTTTTGAATAATTCTCATCACGTTTTCTTTCTCGTCTTAGGTTGAGGGAAGGACCATAAAAGCTCAGATATGGGACACTGCAGGGCAGGAGCGTTATAGAGCAATTACCAGCGCATACTACAGGGGTGCCCTCGGAGCTCTTCTTGTGTACGATGTGACAAAGCCGACAACCTTTGATAATGTGAGCCGTTGGCTCAAGGAGCTGAGAGACCATGCTGATGCCAACATCGTGATCATGCTCATTGGCAACAAGACTGATCTGAAGCATCTCCGAGCAGTTGCGACCGAAGATGCTCAAAGCTATGCGGAGAAAGAAGGCCTTTCATTCATCGAGACTTCTGCTCTGGAAGCGACCAATGTTGAGGAGGCTTTTCAGAACATTCTGTCCGAAATATACAGGATCATCAGCAAGAAGTCGCTCCCTACAAATGAACCTGCATCGAGCAACATCAAAGAAGGTCAGACTATAGTGATTGGAGATTCTGATACCACCGTGAAGAAGAGTTGTTGTTCTTCGTAGAGATGAGGCAACTTGGTGGTTGTTCGTCGGATCTGTGGTGGCTTGATCCTGTATTTTGTATCTTTTGGTCTGTTGTTTGATTCTTTGTGTAACAACATCTTCGTGTTTTCTCGAATTCTCTTTGTTCTAGCTGATTTTTGAGCTTGGTTATTGTACGTGGTAATGGTTTTTGGTACAAGTACAAAGTGGATGTCAACTTTTGTTCTTAAACATCTCCTTGGATGCCAAGTAAGAATCATTCATGGGCTTGATTATTGTCTAGCGCGCCCATTGCAACCTATTATGCTTGAAGTCGCAATTAAAGATGCTAACACATTTGTAGCTGATGGCTCAGATCTTCAACGTGAACTGACTTGAGATTGGTTGTTTCCCTTTAGTAGCTCAGATTTGGTTCCCTTTATCTCGAGTATGGCAAGATGAGAATATGTAGACATGATGCGAGATAGCCGTCATTTGTTGCGGGCATATTGCTATAGGGACAGACTACAAAGACAATTCCCATATCGTGAACTCAAGCTCAAAGACAGAGATCACGTTACTGTGCAAAAGCTTAAAAGGTACTAGTTCTTTGACACTTTCATACATTCATTAGATGCTGTGCATGAGATAGATAGAACAAGCTAATAATCGAATTCGAAGAGCTTACAGCTTTGACACAGGATAAGTCACACAAAACGTACAAATTCAATAAGTCTGGTGCTCGATGCAAACTCAAAAGGCACTGCATAGCATATACACATGTCGGTGTTGCCTACAAAAGTTAACGAGAGCACAAATTGAAGAATCATTCTACATGGTTATCGACAAATCCACAAGTTCTTAAACCAACGACAGGTACAATACATCTGGCCTAAAATTAGCCAAGCGACGACTTGAAGCGTGAAAAAGAATGGGTTAACCACAGCAGCTGCTCTTCTGTTGGATAGGCTGTCCTTTCATCTCAACCGTCCCCGTGGATTTCTTGTTTGCCATAGCCTGGTTCCCCAACCTGCAAAGGATTTCATTGTCCAGGCTGAGAAAAGCATAGCAGGGATCACCAGCATTTTTCTTTTCATTACTTCTAAGTGTATGAGTAATGTTAGTGCAACATTAGGGGACAGTCAACTTAGTTCTCGTATCCTGAACTCCAAACAAAACACAGGAGAGAAACTGAAAAACCAATTTTCTTGTGATTGATATCAATTTTTTGTTTTTTTATGTTTTTGGCTGATTTTCCCAGAGTCCGGGCAGAGAACCAAACGTAGAGGTTCATAGTGAATCCTAGATGTTAGTTTAGTAATAGCAGTGGCAGGATATGCTAGGCAGTTAACAGGAGCTTACTTCTTTTTAATTTCCCCTGCCATGGTCAGAAAAGCCTGTTCGACATTGGTAGCATTTTTTGCACTGGTCTCGAGGAAAGGGATCCCGAGTTCATCCGCAAATGCCTAAAATAAAAACAAGAGTATTTCATATATGAGCACAATGATGAAATAGTAGAACACTCTGATCATTCACTTGAGTTCCCTAATATACAATCTTCATAAAACAGGATCAACCCAAAACGTAGTTCTCAGGTTCATGATATGATCCTAGAAAGATCCTATTGTTTATGATAAGAGGATGACATCTTGTGAAGCTCAATGATGCGATATTGAGATGTAATAATTCTTGTAACCCTCCTTAAAATTTGATCCCTTTTTTTTCTTCTTTTTTCCTTTTTCCTTTTACTTCTTCTTTCATGAGTATAGGTTTGTTAGCCTTGTTTCATTAGAAAGGTGACGTTCAAGATATCATGAGTTGGGTCAAAGTTAAATACTTTCAAGCTTCACATTAGATCAAGTAACTGGAAATCTCCTGTCAACGTGTCCTTTCCAACAAATGATATTTCAACGGATGTATCGACAGCCAACCTCAGCAGGTCAGGAGGCATTACCTATTGGGACAAACAATGCTGAATTCATCCATCCAGGAAATAACAGTTAACAATGATGAACGAGAAAGCTAGATAAGAAAGCCTAACCTTTGCAGTCTGTGTATCCACAACTTTGTCGTCTACAAGGTCACTTTTGTTCCCAACAAGAAGCTTGCATACAGACTCATTTGCATATCTGTCTATCTCATTCAGCCATTGCTTGACATTGTTGAAGCTCTCCATTTCGGTAACATCATAGACAATCTGTGACAATTTTCACAAGCAAAAGATTTGTTCGTTCCATAATTGACTGTCAAAGGCAAAGAGGACAATCTGGATGGAAGTTTCTTTAAGGTATGACAATGTCTGCGGTACAGTCTACGATAAGAATCTTAAGGAGCCAATATTTACTCTTAACAGAAACAAATATCAAAACATGGACAACATCCAACTTTAACAGGGGATGTAGCATTCTTCAAATTTCACTGTCAGCCACTCAGCCATAGGAAAGTAGAGTCATTTTTACACCAGCATTCATACTACTCATGAGGAAAACAGACGCGCTTATATTCACATGCAACAAACCGAACTTTTATCCTGCCGTACAAGGCTCATATTTCCATAATATACGCATAGTAGAATGGTGCAATGAGAAGACTAAACCAGACATATAAATAGCCAAAAAAAGAAGAGGGAAACTGATCTACTTCTGTTGTAGAGGATCAGCAACTATTCTATGACCATGAAGAACAAATACTTTGCACATTGAGAGAATAACAGCAGCATCAAGTTAATGAAGCTCCAACAGTGCTAGGACAGAAGCCTATATTCCAGTGATTCGAGATGTCACTTACAATAATTCCATGCGCCCCACGATAATAACTGCTCGTAATAGTTCGGAATCGTTCCTGGCCAGCGGTATCCCACTGCAGTAGCATAAACAATCTTTAACAATTCCTACATTTAAGATCAGCTTACAGAAAAGCAAATAATTCATTGAAGAATAGGAAAGACTAGTGATCTATAGCTCCTTCAGGTGCAAGGATCCAAAGATCACAATACATGGAATGCAATTTGTAGGATGTGTGGTCTCTGTGTGAGGAATATGACGGGTGATTGTAGTAACGAGCTTCGGACATCACTAAATATTCCCGGTTATTTCAGCAGCACATCCTCCGTAAGTTCAAGACAGATCATGTACTTACTGTAAAAGCATTGAAAACAACAGGAATTTATCCTCTCTTTTTTCTTTTTCTCAGTCTCCAGCATGTTATTCATTGGCCAACTTTCCCACTTATGTTTCAAAACCACAGTCGATTTATAGGGACCGCTGATAAAAATATCAATAAAGCACTTTTATCTTCATCTTCAAGAACCACAGGACTCCTTATGGAGAATCATAACCACTTAATGACCCACAGCATAACCTAGAGCATTCTCTCATGTAGTTCAAATGAAGTAAGTAGGTTTTACCCTTTTATACAAAAATACCAAAATACCGCTGTACATTGTTAAAAAAAAAAAAAAAAGACTGCTAAGAGTTCCTAATGTTGTAAAAAAAACTCAAAATATATTCCAGGCATGCCCTGGCATTCGAACCTAATCAAATTCAAGATATGAGTACAGACTTTGCTGTGAAATAGATAAATGCGTTCTCTTCATTTAAATTGATTCAATAACATCTTCCATCATTGATCAAACACCCATTTGACCAATGTTACCGCAACACAAGACATATGCTACTAACAAACATATAAATCCATCAAGAGCACCAAAAAAGCCAAAAGAGGGCTCACAATCTGAAGCTTGATCGTCTTCGCATCGAGCTCAATCGTCCTGATTTTCTACAGACAAACACAACAAATCCACCTCAGCTCACACCCCAACCACAAAAACAACCACAACCACAACAATGTAGCTTGAAACAAGCCAAAATTCCAATTGGGCCAACAAACAAACTCACAAAGTCAACTCCAATGGTACTAATATAGCTATCCACGTACGAATCATCCTGCAACAGAACACCCAAAAAATTCAAACTTTCCCAATATGGCAAAATGGCATAATGCTGAAATGGGCATCAAAATGAGAAGAAAATGAATGGAAAAATGCATACAGCGAAGCGAAGGAGAAGACATGATTTGCCCACAGCAGAGTCACCAATCAGCAACAGCTTGAACAGGTAATCACTTCAATTCCAAAATTCCACACCAAAAAACAAAAACCCAGAAAAGAACACACAAGAAATAGACGGATTAGACACTGTAATGCTGAAATTGGAGGAAATTGCTGAAATGGGCAAGAACTAAACGCGAAGAAAATGGGAAGAAGAGATTATTACTATTCGGTGGCCATGATTGGGAGCTTTGAGGAGTCGATTCAGCTCGCTCTCTCTGGTTTCTCCTTCTCCGAGGGAGAAAGTGGAGTATGTGATGTGAATATGAGATGATGTGATGATGTGATGATGTGATGATGTGATGATGTGATGATTGGGTTGGTGTGAAGTTAGAACAACGACGTGCGAGGATGACTGATGTGTATTGGGTTTACTCGCTTCCATTGGCCGGTCCTTATCCTTTTTATTCTCTTTTCTTGTCCGTTACTCCTTCCATAATGATTCCTCTTTATCTACTTCCTCGTCACCGAAAATATGTCATATTTTCTTGGCTAAACTTCGATCCGTGTCATATAATGACCTATTAATTTTCATAAATTAACATAAAATATGAATGATAATTTAATTTATATATTTTTATTATAAAAAAATATAACAAAAAAAAATAATCATGTGACAAATCAAAACTACAATGACATGACAAAACAAAATAGTAAAAAAACAATTATATACGGCAAAGTTATTTGATAAAAAAAAATCAAAACTTCCAAAAATCTATTATATATACTAATTACACAAAATTTTTGTACGGCAAATCATTCGGATCGTAAATGACATGACAGGATATTTTCGTCGTTTTAAAATTTTTAAAGGATAATTGGATAGTTTCGTATAATTTAAATGAACAGAAAATTATCAAAGCCTACATCTTTTCAAAACTATTCCCAAAAACTACACATGGCATTTTATTTACCCAAACATACAATTTCTAAAAAAAATATACAAAAAAAACCGACAACTTTTGAATTTCCAACCGCTGTAATAACTTCCTCTTTTTTTTAAACCTGTACGTTTTCTTCTCCACAAATCATCGAATTCACCATCATTGTCATCATCATTGAACAATCGTATGGGATTGGAACAGTGATCAAGGTCGATTTCTCGAACTTTCATTCATTATCGTGGTTGTTTTTGGATGGACAATAAGGTGATTTTCATTTCTCGATATGGATTGATATCAAGGTCATTTGTAGTGATGTCGATATCGGATATGTTGATTTCGTTGAAAAGGTACGAAATGAATTCCAAATCGATCCAACTCTCGATTTAAATATGTATTATTCGATTCCGGATCATGATCGTTGCTTGTTACGAGATGAAGAGGATTTGACCATGTTGTTTGAGGTTTCTAAATGCCTTGGTTTTGGCATCAATCAATGTTAATGTTGAATGCAATAGCAATTTAGAAGGGATAGGTGGTTGGATTTTGTCATCAGACACCAAAAACCACACAGAGCATCTTCACGATGATTCAGCACGTCAGAATATTGGACTCATGACACTTAACCAAACAGTACGCTCGTTATGTGAAATAGAGCGCTAGAGTGAAAGCGTCGTTTACCAATCATCCAATATGCATTCCAGCAGTGATGCTGATCATTTTTTAAGGAATGATGATTTTGCTGATGATGTGGTTACTGAATCATTGCTTCAGTTGGAAGGTGGATCGCTTAGCAATGTCCAACCTTCAATGTGTGCTACACACTGGTCTAATCTAACACAGAACGTGGGACAAGCTTTTCAAGGAGGAGTGAAACATTTTAGGAAGTCGTTTGGGCTGTATGCTACTGAGGTTGGCTTTAAATACAATATAAAGAGGAATGAGAAGAAACGAGTACATGCCATTTGTGCTTTCAAAGGGAATGGTTGCGAATGGTTCGTTAAGGCATTATTGTGTACATACAATGAATATTTTTATATTAGGAAGCTGAATAACACACACACCTGTGGACAGTTGTTTCTCCTGGAGCGTTCCGTGAGGAGTATAAAATCAGAATGGTTAGCCGAGGCTGTATCAGAAATGGCGCGCCGTGACCCGCACGTAGTAAGCAACCAGCTTAGCAATCACTTTCAATCTAACTATAGATTGGATTTGACAAATAGGAAATCCTAGTATATCCTACAAAAGGCAAAAATGATGGTTGGCGGAGATTGTAAGGAATCTTTTGCCCCGTTTAAGCCATATGTTGAAGCTCTTTCAAGAACAAATCCAAGAAGCCAAATAGCCCTGGATGTAGATGATGAAACGAATAGATTTTTTTGGCTATTCGTTTCATTCCATGCTTCTATTGTCAGATTCAAACATTGTACACCGTTGCTTTTCTTGGATGGCACCTTCTTGAAAGGGGATTATAATGGAGTTATATTAGGAGTAACAGGAAAAGATGCAAACAGGGGTATGCATTTAATTATTTAAAAAGATTTTTTTTTTTAATATAGGTGCTCTGTTTTAGTTAAACAGCGACTAATGATCTTTTTTAATAAATTGAAATTATAGGACTTTTTCCTTTGGCCTTTGTAGTGGTGGATAAAGAGTCTTACACCAGTTGGCATTGGTTTCTTAGAGAGCTACGACATGTTATTCCTGTAGAACGAAAAATCAATTTCGTATCAGATCGAAATTTGGGTCTATTGCAAGCATTTCCAGAGGTATTTGGGGAACATCCACTTTCCTACTGTCTTCGTCACCTCAAAGACTGTAACGCCCCGAGTTTTCCGATCTTTTTCTAGAAAACCCACGTAGCATTACTACCGCTAGGGTCCGACAATCCCTAGCGAGGCAATTCAACTTAACCGGGTTTAGAATAAATACTAAATAAAATTACACTTAAAGCATCATCATTCTAAGTCCACA
>JAOVYX010019108.1:0-19025 GCA_035668315.1 Drosera spatulata
CCTCATCAAAACACAATGGATTGCCATCAAAGCAATCGAATTGAAGCAATCAAGCAACTAACACCCGGATTCCGAAATTCATCAAACTTGCATATACAATCATCTCTGAGAAAAGAGGAAAAAATTGAGATCAATTACCAGAGTAGCGGAGTCCCGAAAATCCTTAGAAGTGAATTCAACCGACGAATCAACATACCTAAAAGATGATGAGGAAAACCTGCAAGCACATAATTCCATCCACACTCAACAATTCCATCAATCAATCAATCAGTCATTCGACAAAGCAAACGATTCCGAAATCACAGAATCACACCTTTCTGCTTATCGACTGTGACTTTATTGGTGAGAACATCGAGTCCCTTATACACTTGCATCGAATCGGCGTTGATTATCTCGATCGGGAACTGCGATGCTAGATCGATGGCGAGTTTAGACTTGCCTGATCCTGTTGGCCCCATTATCACGACGAGTTTGGGTTTTGAGGACTTGACTCCATTACTAGGGTTAGGATGCCCGGCGGCGGCGGCGGACATCTCCGGTTCGGTTTAGGTCTTGTTAATGGGTCCATCATGTATGTATATGAGCTTTAAAAGGCCTGGAAATTGACCAGTTCCGGGCCGAAAGTTCATTTAAAAATTCTCTCATGTTTAACTGTTTCAGTAAATCTATGTTCGAGATAAATTAATTAGGTATGATTATCATATAATTAAGGAGTAAATCACATAACTGAGTGTTGTTATTTTGATGACTGTCGGTTATAAGAGCTATCAGAGATCGTCACTTGGCTTTAAGATTGTCACTTGCTTAAGTTATAGATAGCGACGAAGAGCCAACCCAAGATCCTTGTTGAACTTGCTGTCAGAGACAAAGGCAAGGCGGAAGCAATTTCGTTGCCCCAGGAAAAGCAACTTATGCAAACTAAGCGTGGTTCGATCTAAAGGATAATCTGCTATCTGATTGATTAGGGCGTACAACAGTCAGAAATGCAACGGCATCGTGGATGGAGCCTGCATCCAGCTGCTACACAATATAACTCGTCGACCAAAAGCTTTGCGAGTTAGTAAACTCATTTCTAGCTATACCCACTGTATCTGACAGATAGCGGTAATCGGTTAGGCGTCACTAAATAACAGATTTGAAACTTAATAACCACCGTTTGCAATTACCTGAACTTGACAGGTTGACATGATAATCACCTAAAGCAACAAGCTCATAGTAGTCGAAGTCACTTTCCAGTTTTCACCTAAGCAGCAGCCACACTCTAACTTGACTTCTACCATTTACATTATCACCTGTTTACCCTCCCAACTAAAACAACTCAATCTGGATGTCATCGATACCTGCACTTTCCACGACCTTGATATTCTCTTCCATGCCCGAATTGGCGGTTAAACCACTATCTGGTATGATATCACCGGTTGAAGGGCACTCAGGTGGGACAGCTGAACGGAGCAATGCCCAATTCAGGCCCTCGAAGAACGGATGCCGTTTGATCTCAGCAGCACCTTTTCTGAATCCTAAACGGTTCTCGGGTTCTTTTATCAGCAGCCCGCCGATCAGATTTCTAGCATGAAAACTCACCATTGGGATCATAGGAAACTTGAGAGGTTCCGAGACTACATTGGCCAATGTTTCGTCGTTGCTTGAACCCTTGAATGGCGTCTTGCCGTATAAGAGCTCGTATAGTAGTATCCCAAACGTCCACCAGTCAACAGCGCTGCCATGACCCTCTCCCTTGATAATCTCCGGAGCTAAATATTCATGTGTCCCGACGAAAGAGTTTGATCTGGCATCCGTGGGCTCCACCACGATCTGAGGCAATGGAGTGACCTGGGCAGCTTGGTCGGCTTTCAGATTCCGGGTTTTCGAACCAGCCATTCGAAAATTAAGCCTAGGAGAGAAGCATGGGACATGGCAGGATGACTGAAGGCAAAAGGGATCCAAGCAGCTGGGATCAGAAGGGCTCGATGATGCTGATGCTGGCTCCAGAATCGCGGAAGATGACCTTACAAGAGTTGGATTGGCAACACATCTAAGAGACAAATCAAAATCAGACAGCATAATGTGGCCGTCTTCTCGGACAAGGATATTTTCCGGCTTCAAGTCTCGGTATACAACTCCCAGCATATGCAGATATTCCAATGCCAAGAGGACTTCAGCAACATAAAACCTAATAATAACATACAAGGAGAACAGGTCAGATTACCAGTATGGACATTAAACCAATAATAGTTTCATATGATAAAACTCGAAACATTGAACTTTAATCCTGAACTTAGAGAAATGAGATTGAAGTTGACTCTGAAAATCATTACCGGGCAGCCTGCTCAGAGAAACTTCGAGTGGGCTGTTTTTGTCGCAGGACATGTAGATCTCCACCTGGGCAATACTCGATAACCAAGCATGAAAACTTCTCCGTCATGAAATGGGCGTAGAGTGTCGGAAGGAAAGGATGGTCTAACATCTGCAGAATCTCTCTTTCCGTTTGAGCCCTTAAGAATTTCTTCCTTTGCGCTAAGAATTCATTATCCATGACTTTCAAAGCAAACAGGCAGTTTCTGTTGGGTAACTCCGCCAAATGAACCGTCCCAATATCCCCAAAACCAAGCCTCTTGAGCACATTGAAGTCTCTAAAACTTAGGCTGCTTCCATGCTCCTTTTCAACCTGGCGAAGAGCATCCCATCGGGCGTCTCTCGACATGTGCGGCCTATTACCACAGCGAGTGGAGCAGCCAACACTGCTATCCTCGCTAGTGCTTGTGCTAATGCTATAATCTCCACCACTACTTTTCGAACTTTGGGAGATCTCGCCTTTCTCTCTGGAAATAGATCCCTCACTGGCTTTTGCAATAGTCCGACTAGCTTCATCAATGGATTTTGCAGAAACCTTTGAGTCCATACAATAGTTCGCAGCGCTTGAGCTGACCTCAGTTTCTGTGATTTTTCCCAGGAGAGTCGAGAGAGTTTTTCTACCCACTTTACTTTCATCCACGGAAGTACTTCTTCCAGCTACGCAGACTGGCTCATGTGAGCTAAGACATAAATTACGAGGCGAAGCTGTCCCACTCCGATCAGAAGATCCAGAATCAACCTTTGTCTTCCTCTTGACAAAGAGTTTATTCCGAAAGGAAGGATTTAATAGACGTGGGCTGCAGCTGGACAATTTATTCAGCATATCATCATTCCGCAGCTTTTCCACCTGAATAGATCTTCGGAGGGTATCTACAGTTGGAGGAAGCATAGCATCGCCATCCTCTAACACATTCCTGATAGTGCGCGTAGAACATGAAGACCGCTCTACTTTCGTCTTCTCATTCTGTTTCTTTTCAGATTCTCTAATCTCCATCCCTTCTTTAAAGGGCGAAGACATGATTTCATCCTGAGGTCTAACCCTAACAATCTTTTCCTTCGATTTAGGTGTTGCTGGACTGCAAATCTCCGGAAAATTTTCTTCACGCTCATTGATGGGTGAGCCGGACTCATCAACCTCAGGTATCACCATCCTCTGCAAATTTCTTGTTCTTCCTGTATTTGGAAACCCAGATAAACCTCTTTCCCTGAGCAACCGCCTCTTGATGGCAGCCATTTCCGAAGCCTGAGAGATGCACAACCCCCTAAAAGCCTGCTTCAAATTACTCTGCTCTGAAATCCCAGCACCTGATAACTGAGGAGAAGTACCTTTGACTGGTCGCTTCGAAGGATTCTTCCTCGGCCCTTCCCCTCTAAGAGAAGCTTTGAGCTCAATGGCCTTGAACAACTGATTAATGTCATCCTCTACGGAGTGAACTCGTCCCTGCTTAGAAACCCATCTACTCAAAACTTTCTTATCCGTTCTTAGCCCATCACCCATTTCTTCAACCTCACAAGCAGCTGACGGCATTGTCATCTCCAAGGTAGTAACTCAAGTACAATACCCCAGCTTAACTTCAACACGGCGATAAATTTGAAAGCAGTGAAGATCAAGAACCTGAAGCACATCCCACCTGCACCTAGTCCTTTCAGATAAATATTATCCTTCTATCGATTAGAATGAAGGGTGTAGCGCATGTACCCACCCGAAACACCTGCATTGCAAGAAGAACAATTTACTTACAATACTAATTCGACCTTCCGAGCAAGTCTATAATCAACTATAAGTTCAATTCATCCTTTTTATTGGACAATGGACATTTTGCACTAAGCAATGCAATAGGGAAAATTAACACATCTGTTCAAGAACGAAAAATGTTATCCACAAGGGAGGAATCAAATGTAATCAAATACAAGACATCTCTCCGAAGCCAAGCTTAGCTAACCTCGCAAACCAATATGAACGATGAACTCCGCCACCAGATCCTTACAGGCAACAAACAATTACACGATACCAAATCTGACATACAGAGCCATGTCTAAGACAACACGCCCTAGAAGCATGGAAATCAATCACATTTCACAATGCCGCATTCACATTGTCAAAAATCCACCAACAATAACCTCGAACTTATTTCTTTCGAGTAACCAATTCTGTCAAAAATCTAATCTATGTCAATAAATTCAACCCCATTGTTTCACCCACCTCCTCAGACCACCAGTCTCTTCACTACAAACCCCATAAATCTCCAACCAAAACCAGGAAGCAACCACTCAACAGCATAACTAACAACAAGAACTACATAACCAGTCACAAAACCCATATCAAAACAACACCAGAAAAGAAAGTGATAAGATCTCAGATAACTCACCAGACACTCAAAATCCAACACCAAATCTATCGCATTTTTTTCTCTCATTTCACATCAAGAATACACAGCACAGCACCCTTGGCTAGGGTTATAAACAACAACGAGAAAAGCAGGAAGGGAAATGCGCGGCGTGGGTGGCATTGAAGGGGGAAGCTAGTTCTAGGGCACGGGAGAGGAGAGGTGGAGAAGTGAATGAAGAGAGAGAGAGAGAGAGAGAGAGAGAGAGAGAGAGAGAGAGAGAGACACGGAATGAAAGGGTAAAGAGGAAAGAAATCACGGGAAGGGAAAGAGTGGAAGGAAAACGGAGAGGAGAGAAAGAAGAGGACGGGACCAGTTGAGACTGGAGAGGAGTGTGAACACCACCGACACGGGACGGAAGCGAACTGGAAAATGGAGATGAGAGGAAAATAGGTGGAAAGGAAAAGGAAGGGGAGTAAACTGGTTCACGTCAAAGGGTAGGAGGGTTTAGGAAGTAGCCTTCTCGGGATGCCTGTGACGTACATTATACATACGGCCTATGTTATTCAATACCCGCTTTCGGTAGCATTGATGAAAGTTTCTTCTATGATTTGTATATTGATGATTTTTAGCATGATAACTAAACCGATTGTTATGCGCTACGACCGTACTTTTGAACAGGTCCTGTCGAGAGTATAACCTGAGTCATATTTTTAACAAATTTCTTGACATTTCTAATGAAATGTTCACGAAAATCTCTCATGATCTGTCATACTTGTGACGAGAGTATGATCATGCCTTCACAGTCAGAAACTCACTAATGATGAGCAGCACACTTCTGCTTGAAGAAAAGATACAAGTAACCATGATCTCAAAATCTTCAAGTAAAACGACCTGCTGTTATTTTATCCAACAATGCGATGAGTGAATTTAAGAGAAGTATACTCCATCTTATAGCATAATTCAAAGACATAACTAAATCACAAAGCTCCATCGAGAGAATTACGAAAAATTCATAAAAACTGAAACTCCTGCATACACAAAACATGCAATCAACCACCTCAACCCACTACAACTCGACTTCATAATCTCGACTTTAAAGGAGCCGCAAGCGCCACCAATGGCCTAGTCAAAGAGACTGAAACCCATGTCCTGCAAGAAAAACATCAACGGCAATAATGTTAGATTCACAATGGTACACCCTTGAACGATCGACTGTTTAAATCGAGGTAACCTGATAATCATAATTATGGCATAAATAGATTGGCATAAACCACACTCCACTAAGATGCCCCAGTAAGGAAACACAAGCAGAGTCATAAAAATTGATAACAAAATATAGAAGGCACATACACAAAGAAGTAATGCACAGGAACTAACATAATATCAGACATGCAAGTGAGAAATGTTCTTACATCATCCGACTCTTCTTTCTCTTCCACCTTCTCTTCTTTCTTGGACTCGGCTGCAGGAGCCGCAGCACCACCACCAGCTCCGCCGGAAGGAGCAGCAGCTGATACTACTACTCCGCCGCCGCCAGCTGGTACCGAAGCCAACTTCTCTCTTCCAGCAGCAATAAGTTCCGTGATATCTTTTCCACTCACTTCGGACAACAGCAACTCAATTCTGTCATCATCAGCTTCGGCACCAACTACAACAGACGACAGCATACATTGAAAGTTAGATTGATAGAACTTAAACCAACTGGAGTTCAAATGAATCCTTGACCCTCCACTGACACTAAACAGCAGTTTTAAGATTTGTTTGGACCATTGACCATTTCGCAGCTACTAATTGACAAAATTAGCTAACACCTTACCCAGGTGAAATATCGTTCATTCAGGGGCTACACAAGTAAAGGCGAAAGTTCTTGAGTTGAGTAAGTAGGAAATACCATCCACACCGCCCCATTGCAACTGGGGCAATGATAATTAAACCACATGTGCCTGGAATGGAGAAAGTGTAGAGAAGCACAAGGGAAAGAGTGTTTTTCCATATCTATCATTTACAAATTTACATTGCATAGCATAGGATAGACAAGAATAACATCCATCTCTTCAATTCTAAGTCGAAGACAAATCCTATCAACTGTTGCAGAACAATGCAACAGGTCAAAGTGACACCAAACCTTCCATTGAGGAACAGAGGAAGTAGGCAACAAAATGTACTACAAACTCTACAACATATCGACCTAAGAACTCGAAGCCAATCAAACCCCTATCAAGAAAAACAAATCTTATTACTAACTGAGAATAGAATCGATAATCTAGATTGACGGCTCATACAAGCAAAGCCAATGGTCCAATGCTATAAACATCGGATCAACAATCGCCAACTTAGATAAATATCATTGACATAACCAATCACAACAAAGTTCCAACCAATATATAAGAATGATACAACAACCTCAACACCAACCCATGCGCTCCTTCCATGGACAAGGTCTGGGGAGGACGAAATGCACAAAATTCTTCCATATCATCTTAAATTGAGCAAATGAATAGCAGAACCAGTAATTTAGACACGGAAAAAAAAACAAAAAGGGAAAAGAGGGAAGCACCTGAGCCAAGGATGTTCTTGATTTCATCCGGCGACGGAGAGCTGTTGCCTCCCAATACAGCCAACAAGTACGCCGCGATCACCTTCATTTCTAGAAACAAACAAACACCACCAAAACAAATAACACACACACACAAAAAAAAGAAAACAGAGTCAATCACCGATTAGAAGAAAAACGTAGAAATTCATATTGAAAAGAGAGAATACTTGGAGAGCTGAATCGGTCAGAGAAGGATCGATGAGCTAGGGTTTGCTCCGGCAGGGGACTGCTGCAATTGAGAGTATGGCAAAATATAGTCTAGGGTTTTGCCGTGGAGTCGTAGATGATTGAATGCTGATTTGGCAGATTAAGGTTAAAAAATGCTGATTGGATTTGAAAATGATAAGTTGGGCTGATTTTGTTGTCCGGTCCAACTCTTTCCTTTTGTTAATATCGCGGTCCGAGATGGCTCAGCTCAGCTGGTAAAATTGGTTGGGCCGGGCAGAGATGTCCGTCAAGGAGCAAGTGGTTGTTTGACAATCAAAATCAAAAGTAAAAACAAAAAATCAATAACAAAAATAAAAAATATTTCGTGAAATAAAATCTTGAATGTGATCCTAAGATGAAATAGAAAAAAAATATTTTAAAAAAATTTGTTTCTGTTTTATTTATTTAAAAAACAAAAAATCAATATCAAACAATTTTGTTTTATCAAACTAGTAAAACAAAAACGAAAAATTAAAAACAAGAACGACACGAAATAGGCCCTAAGTGTTTATAGCTAAATGTTACATAAATTATGGCCGATTGCAATTTAGTCATAAACAGTATTGTGTTTGGCAGAAAGAACAAATTAAGGTTACTTTGTTTGGTCGAAATAATTTTTAGAAATGAAGAATTATTGATAAATACTCCTATACAATTTTAATTACACAAAAGTATCTCATTATAATTTGATCCTCAAAAATTGACCTAAGAACAATTACAATCAATTACAAGACCACTTTCCCCAAATATAAAATTTAGGTTGCAAAATTCAAATGCATAAATGAATTAATATTATATCATATCCGTTCTCGTAACAAAACTGTCATCAATTACACATGATATTGACTTTTCTAAAAAAAAATTCATTTTCAAATCCAAAACGTACGCCTTAACCGATAACCATAGTCGAGTCTTACTCGCGTACTGTAATCATAAGTATAAGAACTCCTCATCGACATAGACTCGCTCACGTATTGCAACCATAAGCATAAGAACTCGTCGACGTAGATCCCGTCGAACTCGCTCACGTATTGTAACTACGTACTGCGATTATCAGTTCGTCGTCACCAACGCAGAACTCGTCAACACCGTTATCGTCAATGAGAAAATAGTAATCGTAGAACTCATCGAGTTATCAAAATCAGTACATCACCGTAGTACGTCATCATAATACGCCATCATAGTACATTCTTGTTCGAAGAATCCAAACAATTTCGCAATTCAATTCATCTTCTCAAACCACACGAGTGCAACATCTCACCTATGGTTCCAACACAATCAATCAGAAAACAACCGCATTATCAAAGAGAAAAATCACACAAGAAGGAATAAATGCTAATTGTTTCTTTTTCCTTTTCTCTTTTTTTTCGTTTGTCGAAATTTTCTTTATTCCCTGGTTGTCCTAATATCTTCTTTCCAAACATTATGTTTGTAAGTTTGATTTTTGTTGGCAAGTGAAAGAAAGGAAAAGAGAATGAGTTTTTTTTCCTTTTCATTGTGTGCTTGTGAATTTTATGGAGTAAGGGAAAAAATTAATTTGGATAAAAATATTTTCCATTTTTCTTTCATATCTTTCCTTCCAAAAATGATGGAATTTAGATGGAAAGAAAAATGACATTACAATAGTTTTTGGAATTCCACCATTACTCTCATATGTTTTGTTTTGGATTGTTTTATATCAAGGACTAATATGTAAAAAGATCTTAAAATTTTGTTTTTCTTGCTATTCTTATCAATCTATAAGTAAGAGAAGGGGATCATCTCTACATTTTCTCCACCAGCTTACAAGCATAAACAATGAAAAATATTTTCATTCTTTTATATTCCTTTCTTTTTGTAACATACTGAAGTTTGGAATGAGTTTGGAAGCGGATATTTGATGGATTTTAGGATGCATGGTGTAGAAGTCTAGATGATTGCAACGTTCTAGTTCGTGATTGAAAGGTTGATGATGATTGGGTTGAAGATTATGTTGTTGTACGTAGATTTGTAATGAGTCTGGTGATTGTTGCCTTGGTGGTGTGATTGCATGGGGTGTTTGTGTTGGTTGTTTAGAGAGAAGCTATGTTGATGGCTATTTGGGTTGGTGGAGATGGAATGCAAAAGATCTGAGTAATATTTGTTCGATTGAGAAAAGGTTGCTAGTGAGTATAGCAACGTGCCTTGTTGTGGTTCACACAAGGAGGAGCTGTTTATGGGCTGGAGTTGTGTATTGGGCTGGATCCTTGGTTTGGGTTTTGGTTGGAGTTGGGCCTGGTTTTGTGTAGATGATTTTTAGGACGTTAGATGAATGGAGAATGAATGATAGAGATTGTTCGAGTCGTTAGAGAATTAGAGTATAAATACTATGTTCTCTCCTTTCTAGCATTGAATTCCTTCGGTTCGTATTTTGTGTAGAATCTGAAATGCTTAGTTCTAGTGTAAGTTTGTTGAAACTTCGAGCATTATAACTTAGAGTGGGTTTGTATCCAATATTACTTTGAATTCAATTGTGTTTGTTCTCGTTCTGCATTCCTTTGAGTTTGTTACGCTTTTCTAATCTATTCATTTCCTCTCTTTTTTTTCCCAACAAAACTCACAAACAAGTGCAAGTTTCTTCTTACCCGGTTCATAAAAAAAACTATACTCTTTTTCAAAGTCGATTTATAAGTTAATTGTAAAGCTGGACATGGGTCGCATAGTTCGCGGGGTTATTTGAGTTAGTGAAACACGACTCAACTCGACTCGACCTAACATCATAACCGAACCAAACTTGACAAAAAAAGTATTATCACCTAATATATACCACAACAATAACCTTACATCATACTTCACTATTTTTCTCTCACAATTGTTACAATAAATTCCACTATCACTTAAAAGGTATTCTTTCTCCATCAAATTTCATAAAAACTAAACACAAAAATAAGTCCGAGTTCGAGTCTATGTTCAATGAGTTCGTATTCTTTCTCCATCAAATTTCATAAAAACTAAACACAGAAATAAATCTGAGTTCAAGTCTATGTTCAATGAGTTAGGCGAACTCGAGTTCGACTCGACGAATGGTTCGCAAGACCGCGAGTTCCTACTCGGGTTGAGTTACGTCATTTTTTTTTTTTTTTACTCGAGCCCGAGTTTGAATAAAACCGTACTCAAGATGGATAATAAGTGTTCAATGTTTGAGTTCGCAAATATCCAACCCGACTCGACTCGTGTACACCTCCAGTAATTGAGTGTATTATTTAATATTCTCTCGACTATGAAATGTTTCTAACATTTTGATTTGGATCATGATTATAAGGTATTGATGACTTTTTCATTTAATGAAGCATTCTCTATATTTCGAAAGTTAAGGTACGTTAAGGCTGACTTCTTAATCAACCAACAAAACTGCAATAGTAGAGTTTAAACACGTTTGGTGATTACTTTCTATACAATTGACTTATTTTGAGATTTGTTCATTAGATATAGAATAATTTACTTATGTAATGAAAGTATTAGTCGTAATAGCTAGCTTCACGTGTTATTTGTTGTGGTTATATTGGTTGATTTAAAAGCAGTTTCGACTTTTCACGATAAGTATGTGAGATTTCTATATAGATTAATTAAATTGATAAAGCACAACTTATTTAGTATTTTTTTTTTCATTCCCAAATATACAAAACCAAAACAAAACAATATTTTCATATAATCCCGTCAAAATTCAATGTAGGAGAAACACAGAATGTACACAATCTTTTCACATATATATTTATATATTGTGAATCTATAAATTAGCCTTCTCCACCATGATTTTCAGATTTAATAATTTATCATAATATTTTTATACCAAAAAATAATACTCCAATTGATCGTTGATTTACTTAATATATTATCTATATGGTTAGTTTTCAATTCTACATTTTTTTTAGATTAATCCAAATTATATGATATGATTCTTTTTTATATCAAAGAGAAGAACTCTTTTTCACAACGAAGAATCAAAAATAAAATAAAAAAATAATCAGGAGATTGCCATATAGAAAGCATAAAGCAAGGTTATTGCGGAAACAAATTGCAAACAAATCTATGATATGCTACAATCGCTGCGAGCAGACAAGGGGAGTAATAGAAGATTATCTTTGGATAAAATCTCTAAGTAATTTTTATTGTTTTTCGATACATTATCAAATAAATGCTGCGACACATGTTATAGAATATTTTGTTTCGAATTGCCAAGGGAAAGGGTCTTGGGATCACAATCTATCCTATTTTGTTATAAACATATGTAATCGTAAAAGGAACAATGAAATTTAGAATTTAATTGAACCTTTTATAAAAAAGAAAAAAGAAAAAGAAAATCAAAATTCAAAAAAATATATACTACTCATTTTTCCAGTGCATTTAATACCCCTTTTCCAGAGTGGAGAGCGGCATCCTTACACTGAAGAAAGCGCGGGAAAATCCCTACCCATTTTTCCCCTTTACCACTCTCCCCTACTCACCACTTCCCCACTCTCTCCCCACGTCAACGCCGCCGCATTCTCCGATTCCGACACCCGCCGTCGATGACGAGAGACCTACGAAAACGAGACCGAAGAGACAACAATCGTTTCTCCAGCAACCGACGAAAGGTCGCGGTTCGCAGCGCCGGAGAGGAGCTTGAGGCGAAGCTAGGGTTTGATTTGTTCACTGAAGGGGACAAGCGTCTCGGTTGGCTGCTCACCTTCGCATCTGTAAGTTTGAGAATCTAATCGATTTTGTGCTCGATGTTGAATTTGTGATTTTGGATTAGCTAGGGTTTGCAGGAAGAGGCTGATGATGAAATGTGGTTTCTGGTGATTTTTTGTGTGTAGTCGTCGTTGCAAGATCAGGATTCGGGGAGAGTGTATAGTTGCGTGGATTTGTACTTCGTTACGCAGGTAATGTGGATTGGTTAGGTTATCAATTATCATGTTTATGGTATGATTTGTTCGATTTGGGGATTCTTTGTTGTAATTGATGAGTTTTGGTGCTATTTGCTTGGTCTATCAGGATGGATCTAGTTTCAAGGCGAAGTACAAGTTTCAGCCTTATTTTTATGCGGCCACGAAAGTAAGTGATCAGTTTACTCGTTCGCAAGCCTGCTTGGTAACTTCCGCCATACATCAGGGAATCTTGAAGCATTTAGATCACGTGTATGGGATGGCTTCAAGTGTGGAATTATTGATTCTGACGTTATATTGGGTTGTAGGATTGGTTTGGCTTTTTTTATGAGGTTGGTTTTGGTGGATTTTTCTTGTTGCAGGATAAGATGGAAATGGATGTAGAGGCATATCTGAGGAGGCGCTATGAGAATGATATTGTTGACATTGAAATTGTAGACAAAGAGGACCTTGATCTTGTACGTCCCTGTCCAAAATTCAAGTGTTATTCTGTCCTTTTTAGTCATAAGGAAAAGTGAAGAATCAATAGAACCTTCTTTTCCTGCTGAAATTGCTTGTGTCTCTTCCTCA
Source organism: Drosera spatulata (assembly GCA_035668315.1). Taxonomy (NCBI): domain Eukaryota; kingdom Viridiplantae; phylum Streptophyta; class Magnoliopsida; order Caryophyllales; family Droseraceae; genus Drosera; species Drosera spatulata. Next base: position 12,939 of record JAOVYX010019108.1, read on the forward strand.
TTATGACTATTTTTTCTGCCGTAATTGATCGCATCTATATGTTTGCTTCCAGAAAAACCACTTATCTGGGTTGCAGAAGTCATATTTAAAGATATCTTTCAATACTGTTCAACAACTGATGCAAGTTAAAAATGACCTGCTACGTGTCGTCGAGAGAAATAAATCGAAGTTTGATACTTCAGGGGCATACGATTCCATCCTACATGGGAAAAGGTGAGTCCAAAACTTTCTGGAACATTGCTAGAAGGCACCACCTAGCTCTTCAAGCATCCTGTAATAAACAAGCGTCCTGTGGTGCCAAGTCTATTTGATGTACAATATTTGAGATCTGATGTTAGGGCTGTTAATGACTCGCAGTGAGCAGAGGCCTCTTGATTTTTTGGATTGTATCACAGATCTTCGCGAGTATGATGTCCCTTATCATGTACGTTTTGCCATTGACAACGGTGAGGACTCAGATTGGTTTCATTGTGCACTCTTTAGTGTTCACTCTTTGGCTCTTGTATTTCCACCTCCGAAATCTAACACATGTTTCTTACCCTGCCTAAAACAGATGTAAGATGTGGCCAGTGGTATGATGTTAATGTATCAAGCACTGGCATTATGCTCGAGAAGAGGACGGACCTTCTACAACGTGCTGAAGTCCATGTCTGTGCATTTGATATAGAGACAACAAAGCTTCCCTTAAAATTTCCAGATGCTGAATATGACTTGATAATGATGATATCATACATGATTGACGGTCAAGGATATCTTATTATAAACAGAGAGGTGCTCCTATATACTGCTTATGCATCTTGTCTCAGTGCTTGAATTATTGTTGTGATTTCATGAACTCTCAATTTGTAGTGCTTATATTATATTTGTATATATACCGACATGTTAACTTTTTCCGTCATCTGAGTTAGAGAGAGTTGGCTCGTTATTGCCTTCGCCGTTCAACTTCTTTGAAGAAGCCATCTAGAAAGAAATCTTGCAATTGTTGATCAGTGTAGAATTCCTCCTGTGTCTCGGACGCCATTTTGTCTCCATAAGGGCAAGGTCAACTTTTGTGGTCATGTTTTACCGTAAAGAATCACGAAGTTTCCGTTGGACTGCTGCTTCAATAGGTCGCTTGACTTTCTTAACGGCTCACTTAGTACATACAAGTTGTCTGGCAAGCAATTTTTTTTTTTTTATAATTTTATCGTGTATTCAACTTCATTACTTGGTTGATATAGTTTACATCATTCGTGTGATGTGGCTATTAACTGCTGCTTCTACAATGCAAATTTTAGACTCTACCATGCATGCCTTCGTTAAATTACTTATCCTTGCATGTTTGCTCTTTAACATTTACCCTGCTTCATAAGTGAGCTAGGGCATTGGTAATCCTTTGTGAAACAGCGACGTATCAACTAATTTTTCTGTTATTTTTTTTGCTTTTGCACTCTGTGTTAAGTGTGTTATTCAGAAATTTGCTTTAATTATATGTTTGATGTGATTACTACTGAACTGCAATATTACTTTTTAGTGTGTTGCAGAAGATATAGAGGATTTAGAATACACTCCAAAGCCTGAATTTGAAGGTCTGTTTAGGGTAACTAACGTGCAAAATGAGGTAAAAGGCCAGATTAACTTGTTTCCTTTCCCGTAATTATCATAATGATTCCTTTTCTATATTGTTGCCATCATCATGAGTTTGATTTGCTGCTTCTCTCAGGAGGGGCTTCTACGCCATTGGTTTGCCCACATGCAAGATGTAAAGCCTGGTATATATGTTACATACAACGGAGATTTCTTTGATTGGCCATTCTTAGAACGCAGAGCAGCACACCATGCGCTTAAAATGAATGATGTATGTTCTATAGCCATCTTTCTTGTCGCTGCTGAATCCTTGTAGGTGCTATTAGTGTTTTTTTCCTGTGATTTCCTTCCAGTCCCTATTTGTGGAGTTTTTCTCTTTTTTCCTTAGCAGTATCATGAACTCTAATTCATTGCATTCTTTCCACCGATGATGACAAAAAATGATCATTTCATCTGCTTATATTATTAGTTCTTTTAGTATGAATTCATTTCTGAAACTGCGTCTTAAACTGGTATGGAGTCTGGACATATCTTTACTTGATGATGCTCAGTGAACTTTATTATATCAACTTTTTTGGTTCATGTTTCCCCTCTAATATGCTATGTTTGTTATCTTTGGCCGTGCAGGAATTAGGATTCCAATGTGACAAAGTTCAGGGTGAATGTCGTGCTAAATTTTCTTGTCATTTGGATTGCTTCGCTTGGGTAAAGCGTGACAGTTATCTCCCCCAAGGGAGCCAAGGCCTAAAGGTGCATGCATCTTAAGCTAATCGTTATTGATTTATTATTATTATTATTATTCTTTTTTGCCTTTTGTTTTTGTTTTTGTGCCCTACATTGTTATCTTCTTGAAAGATTATTGGACTTGAAACACTTTATAAGGTCCCTAGACACCCTTACTGGAAGATGATTCTAGGATTTGGACGTTGTGAAATCATCAGAACCAGGGTGCCTATATTTTCTTTTGAAACTCCTTTCTTCTGCTTCTAATTGATCAAATGTAAATAAAAAAAAATAAAAAATTCTAGTTGTTAAGTTTTTCTGCTCATTCTAACCAGTGCATGGTACTTAAAAGTGTCCTGCTCATTCTTACAGTTTTCTGTGCTAATGATGTTCAGGCTGTTACAAAGGCCAAATTAGGTTATGATCCTCTGGAGGTGAATCCTGAAGATATGGTTAAATTTGCTAAGGAAAGACCTCAGGTAAGTATGCTCCAACGTAATAACTTTTTTTCCAAGAGACTGAGACATACTAACGTGGCTTGTGTTTCTTGATTATGTTGTTGTAGATGATGGCTTCTTATTCTGTATCTGATGCTGTTTCAACATACTACCTGTACATGACATATGTCCATCCCTTTATTTTCTCCCTTGCTACAATTATCCCCATGCCACCAGACGAAGTCTTGAGAAAAGGAAGTGGAACTCTGTGTGAAATGCTTCTTATGGTCCAGGTTTGTTTCTTACACTGATTATTAGATATATGGAGTTTTGATGGTGTTCAAGGCGTCTTGAGTTTACTTGTCCCTGGTTCTTCTTCTTGCTATTTACAGGCATTCCAGGCTAAGGTTATTTGTCCCAACAAGCATCAATCTGATCCAGAAAAGTTCTATAATTATCAGCTTCTGGAAAGTGAGACTTACATAGGTGGCCATGTGGAATGCCTTGAAAGTGGTGTCTTTAGGTCCGATCTTCCTACTCAATTTAAGCTTGAACCATCTGCATATCAGGTTAGTTGTTTGTTTGTTTGTTCGTTCGTTTTTTTTTTTTTTTTTTTTTTTTTTTTTTTTTTTTTTTTTTTACTGCACGTCGTTTTATTCTTCATAGATAAGTTCTACCGGAAATGGTTGGACTGTGTTTCCCTGGATTTCCTTTCCATGCTTGCTGTCAAGTTGCTTCAAATCCACCAAAGGACTTCTTGTCCAACATCCAAATGCTATAACTGAACCTCTGCATCTTCTCCTCTTCTTCCTTTTTTTTTTTGTGTCGTGTTTGCCAAAAATCATATTTGAGTAAGATTCCTCCTCTGTCATGCGTCTCATATTGCCTTTTGATATATCATGGCTTTAGCTCACTGCTCTCACGGTGCTTTAATGTGCTTACCTAGGTTCTAATATTTCTTGTAGCCTTCATTTGTTTGGTTTTGTTTAATAGCTTTGATATCCTACTTTCAGCAATTGATTGACTACTTGGATCGTGATTTGCAATATGCTATAAGAGTGGAGGGTAAGATGGTCTTGGACTCAGTATCCAATTATGACGAGGTGAAAGAAGCCATTATGCAGAAGGTACTTTATTATTGTGTTTTTGTTTTTTTTTGAGACTAAGGTTTATACTCAAGTATTTGAGTTAAAGGAAGGCTATTCTTCTGCTAGCATAACCATTACGGTAAATCTTGAATGTTGATCTTAAAACCAATTGTCATAACTTAAGTGTAATAGTTTAATCGTAAGAGTTGATTCTTTGGAAATATCAAATATCAGTGGTGAACGTGTTGCTGTTAATCAGGAGCAAGCTAAGTTAACCTCGTTAGGCTACGGCTTATCTTACCTGAAATGGTGAACGTTTTGCTTTAAAGAAGGACTTCTACTAGCTAAGTTAACCCCATGACAGTTTGCTACTTACCTTCTCTGGGGAACAGGGTGTGTCCCTTGGAAATGAGTATGGTGGAACATAGTATGGTACTTTTGTATGCTGTTAGCTGTACCATAAAGTATAGTAGTGTGGAGAATGAAAATGTCTTTATTAATTCTCTACTTATGGTTTGCAGCTCATCAAATTAAGGGATGCTCCATTGTGTGAAGAATGCCCTCTCATATATCATCTGGATGTGGCTGCGATGTATCCTAATATAATATTGACTAACAGGCTTCAGGTATTTGTTGTTTTAAGTCATTGTTGTATTCCTCAATCGTAATTATTGTTCTATTCCTTGTCAAATGAATTGCTGCAAACTATATGAAGTTAGACAGAGCTTCAGAAGTTGTACTGCTATCTTATTTTTGGAAGCTTGTTTTGTGAGTTGTGACTGATAAACTTGGTTCTATTGGGTTAAAGGCAACTCTACTTGTCTAGTTGTCTGTATCGGTTACCGCATTATCAAATTTTAATTCAAGCATACATGTTTTTAATCTGTCGTTTCTATTCAGAAGGTTCCGTGATTATTATTTTGCGGAATCGCTTGTAATATTTCTCTTTGGAAGAGCTTATGTGTTTGAGATTTGCCTTTTAATTCCAGCCACCATCGATAGTAACAGATGAGGTATGCACCGCATGTGATTTCAATCGTCCCGGCAAAACCTGCTTGCGGAAACTTGAATGGGTTTGGCGTGGTGAAACCTATATGGCCAAGAAAAGGTTTCTGATTCTGCATTGTCATTTGTTATTCATAAAAAAAAAATGATATCTTTTCCCCAGCCTCATGTCTGACTCACTTGGAACTATTTCAGTGACTATAATCATTTGAAGAGGCAAATCGAGACTGAGCTTGTAGATCTTGGTGATGGCCAACCGCCAAAACCTTTCCTTGATCTTCCGAAGGCAGAACAACAGTCGAAGCTCAAGGAACGACTTCGTATTTACTGCCAGAAGGTAATTTTAGTTATTACAATTGTGTTGCCAAGACTTCATACTTCATATATAACTGTTGCACAGTTGGCAATTTTTCTGGCTTTTATAGGCATATAAAAGGGTGCTTGACAAGCCTGTAACTGAGGTCCGAGAAGCAGGAATCTGCATGAGAGAAAATTCATTTTATGTTGATACCGTCCGCAGGTTAGTACTTTAACTTGTCTTGCTTCAGGCGCTTCTATGTATGTAGCCCGTAGCTGGGTGCCCAGTTCAGCGCATTGCTTGCACTTGATCTTCGTGATTCAATTACATCAAACAGTCATGGAGAATATTTTTCTTTGTCTATCAGCCATCCGGCTCCTAATGTTGGGAACTAGAGTCAGGTCCAGTTGTAATTATTTGCTCTGTTTGGCTTGTCAACTTATATTTATTTCTCTGCTGCCCAAGTTTCCGAGATAGGAGATATGAGTACAAAGGCCTGAACAAGGTTTGGAAAGGAAAGCTGCACGAAGCAAAATCAAGTGGAAATCCAATCAAGATTCAAGAAGCTCAGGTGGGGGATTTACCAGACTATAAAATCAAATTTAATATTTTTCTCCCACCTGCAGTAAGCACCATTTTAACTTCCTTTCAAAAAAAGAAAAGAAAAACCATTTTAACTTGCATTTTTTGCCTTTTTTTGCAGGATATGGTAGTTCTTTATGATTCATTACAGCTTGCTCACAAGTGTATTTTGAATTCCTTCTATGGATATGTCATGCGGAAGTAAGCTTCATAATGTCTTTCCATTACAACTTTTTTTTATTGTAAAATTTAATTGCCGGCTGTAGTTTCATGATAGTGTTTGTCATGATGGACATGGAAAGCAAGCTTAACTTATCTTCTGCTAAACGGTCTGTGTTCATTCTAGAGGTGCTAGATGGTACTCTATGGAAATGGCTGGAGTGGTGAC
>JAOVYX010019109.1:0-19023 GCA_035668315.1 Drosera spatulata
AAACTAGCCACAACCAACATCCAACGGTTGCTTACAGCTTGTAAACATGCAGACAAAAATGTCATTCCAGGTAATGCATCAAGACCACGCTGCAAGAAACGAAGTTGAATGAGGTACCGTATCATTCACATATCAGGAGAAAAAGGAACCCAGTTTTGGTTGAAAGTGGAGTGGAAGCTTTACCTGGTTCTGGAACCGTGCCTCATAAATGAGTCCTCCGCAGCAAAACAAGGTCGAACAGACCATGAATCTGGTCCAGCACAAAACATCATCTAAATGAGACTCCATGATAGCGTTACGAAGTTGCATAGGGTTGGGAAACCGACATTGGAAATTACCAAATATGGCATCTAATGTATGTAGTTCATGTGTCACTCTTCTTGTCGTCAATAAAATACATGTGTAACGTGTCAAATGATCTCAAACATCAAATTTAACATTTGAAACAAGTGACTAAAGGAACTCCGCATTGGAACCAGGGAAAAAGAAACCACAGAAGGTACAGCATACATGAAGGAAAAGACTCCAAATACAACCCAGCCTTTTGTAGCTTCCTTCTCTCTATTTTGCTGGTAGTCTGAAAAATTTTGACAATCAAAGCTTACATCTACAACAGACAAGGAGGGGCACGAAAAAATGCAGATAAAAACAATACAGAGTATCATCTTCCCACACATTTTTATGAGAGTGAATTGAATGGGCTCGTAGTTCTCTACGGGGATTGTGAACTCAACCTCATATGGAGTATCTCGAGCCACCTCACCTAGAATTAAGTTATTAACATAAACCAGGAGGTTTAGAACAAAGTCAGTCTAGGAGTGGATAAACAAAATGAAATTCTAACTTACACGTCCAGTCAACAGTCAGAAGACTTGGTGATAACGTCGTGGGTGGTTTCCCCAGAGCAGCTGAACCTGATAAACGAACCTCCAAACCAGTTTCGGGAACTACCTGAACAAAATAGGAAAGAAGCGAGTTCAAAACATTTGGACCTAATGGCATACGATTCACATAACATCTGTCAAATTTCTCACAAGCAAGAATTTACATACACAAAGAAATCGCCATTCAAGGGGGATACATTTGGCCGAAGTGACTGGAGGAAAATCACAAATATGGTGAATAGTACTTGCATAACTTGCAAGAATCAAATTGCCCCATAATCCACCCTGGCTAGAGTGGAAAACAGATATAGATCAGAAATCACCTTAAACGTTGGTTTCTGCACCAATCTGGACAAGGAAGCCACCGCTGTCATGTGCAAAGCTACTTGTCTCTGTTCCGTACTGAAGCTGCAGCAAACCAACATCTAGACTAGATTAAACCCACAAAAGATGAGTAGGGGTAATCAACAGATCTAACATGAACATAGCCGCGTGAATGGTTCAAAAACTAGCCCAAAAGTACACTAACTCATCTCAACAAAAACCCACAGCTAAATGTTAGCTTCAATAGCATCAAAAAGAAGTATGAAGTTCGACAATCATAAGCTATGAGGAGCTATGAATAGAAACAATTGACCATGCAGATTATACCTAAATTCTCCATGAGACTTCTCATAACCCAGCTGAGTCATGCTGTTATAGACCTAAACGTGAAAAGACAATCTCCTCGTACATCAGTGTATCCTGAAGTACAAAATTTTGAGAAAGAGGAGAATGATAACTTACTATTTCCCATGATCGTGGGTGGAAACCAAGAGTAAAGCCCTCAAAAACACGCAGACGATGTTTCTCACATAGCATGGCAAGTTCAACGATTACTCTGCCCACAAAAGTAAAGAAAAATATTAGAGAAGCTGAAAGGTTCAGAGGCATACATGACAATGACGCAGATGCTGATGACTATGAAACTCACACCCTTGTCTACAAACAAATACACGAATGCATTTGAATGAGTAGGCGATTGTCGAAGAGGTTTTCTTATTTTACCTGCAAGATGATTCATATGTAACATTGCATATACACCCAAGATATCCTGAAAAGAACAGAAGGGGCATGTTATTAAAATAACAAACAGATTTCCTATGTTCTAAAGCCTGCCAGAGAAATTGCTGTTTTTACGCCTAAAAGATAAAAATGATATATTCCATTGATTTGTTTGGATCATGGCAAAACTACTAGGGGAAACTTCAGATTTCATTTGAGCCAGAAGACACCTAGTAAAAGATTTAATTATAAGTTGACAAACCTTTACATTGACCATTTGGACAACTTCCACAAATGATGTTCACCTGAGTCATGAAGTAAAAGATTTAAGAATTCAAGTCAACTCATGAATTATAAGTGCAGCATATCTAAGCTTTTCTCATATTCGGGTGATTTTATAGAAACAACCTGCGCTGTACGCCCAAGCTTGCTATAAGTTCTCTCACAATTGATCAAGTCACCTTTGTAGTACCCCTAGATAATTCAGTAGATAATAAAAGGGCGTGTGAACTACACATATTTGCAAGTCAAACACATTGTAGGATCATTGACTGGCCAGAAAATTTGAATAAGCACATAGAAGTGCAACAATCCTGTTTTCAAAAGCATAATTGTTTTACTCGGTATATTCCCGTGAATTTGAGGATTAGATTTACTTGTATAAAGTCAATTCGTCCGGAGCCAGAGACAAAGTAGTTGGATTCATCAAATCGACCGAAGTCAATATAACCCTGTGCAAGAAGACGAGTATTATAGTTCAATCAAATAAAAGTGACAAAAAAAGAAAAAAGAATATGGTGCAATATAAAATGAATCAATGTGTCAACATCTTTACAAGAAGAAGAGTACCGCTTGCGATCTACTCTCAACGTCTTTACAAAATCTAACCACCAAGTCAGAATCCTGAAAGATCATAGATGACAGTCCATCGATTTATAACAATGACCACAATACAATGTTGCCTTCAAACATAATCAATTGTACTACAAGGGATTTAATTGCTCGATAACATAGAAAAAAGTACCTTTTCCTCATATTCAAAGAGATGTCCAATGAAGCTAGTCTGTAAAACAGTCAAGGAGAAACTATCTTGCCAGATAACATCCAAATTTCTACCTCCGGGATCTTATCTCATTAGTCAATTCCTAGTCTATATATAATCGAGAATTAAGTGCCAGATGATCGACAAACTTACACATAATTAATGCTTGTTCTTTTCTCATGAATACAAAAATGGCCATATTCTTGCTACTGACTGTCTGGTGAGCGTGAGGAAAACAAAAGGTTCTAAGAAAATCCAACATTCAGAAGGTTGAGCCAGGAGTTAATCAAAGAAGCAGAATGCAGCATTGAGCACCATATTCACGCTTGAAACCATGAAGTAATAAGATCCACGAATACTAGTTACAACCACATATAGATTTCAGATCCTAGCAATCACACAACCAAAATCTAAGGATATAAAATCCACAAGGCGACTAGAATTATCAAGAGCATAGCAATTTGAACTCGGGACTGCGACGCTGGCTCCTCCAAGCGCCTGTAAGAGCACAGCTAAAACAAAAGAATCTCTATGAGGGCATCAAGTTTACTAGAATCAGGATTCTCAAATACTCATAACAATATTGCTAATTATATTTTCCACGGATCAAACTCAGATACACAAACGGAAGCAAACAACACACCAATGCTAGCTGCCACGAAAAATCGATGCCAGGAATGATAGTTAACTGCGTCCATTGGTACCAATTTCATAACCATCACAGCATATCCTCTTGATAATCAACCATCAAATGAGTACCTGCGAAATTGCATCAAAATTATGATCACAATATACAATAGCCAGTCGTTAATTCTTCTAATATGAACTCTCATGACAATATAAACAACAACCCAGATATTTTTATCATGGAAGGGTCTGGGAACAACCAAATGTACGCATCCTTACCCCTTTTTAGAAAGAACCAGATCGAACTGGGTAATAGAGACTCTCGATTTGATTCGAAGAAATGTGGAAAGAGGATCGATGCGCAATTTTGTGCCCTAATATTTCGCTCGACAAGTGGAATTTTCACGGTACGATGAAAAAGGAGAATGAAGGAAATCGTCTATGGTACCTCTAACGAGAGAGAAGCGGTGATGATGGCTCGTTTCTGAGTATAATGTTCGATGGTAATTTTGGCAAAGGAATTGAAGGGAAGGGCTTGTGCAAAAGATATGTTCCTTGCAGAATCATGTCATTTTTGTTGCTGTCAGGTTGATTTGTGTGTCATATATACTTGTCTCATTAAAAATATAATATTATATTTTTATTATATTATTCAATATATATTTTGAATAGTTTCATTATTTGTCTTAACGACGTATGAAAATTATGTCACTATCTCAAGGTTGAAGTATATAATTTAAATTATCATTACTGTTTACGATAATATTGCGTAAAACGATGTTTGATAGTATCGCGTATAATTCGTAATTTGAATAACTTTATAAATGACCTAAATCAACGTTACTTTTTTATAGGATGCGGGTAGTAACTCTTTTTTTGAGAACAGCAAACCATTTCATTAGCAATGTAAGCACAAAATACAATGTCCCTTACAATCCAGCTCTAAAACCTTAGAGCAATAAACCACACCCATGCCAAAAGCTCAAATAACAAACAGATAAACAAAAAAGCAGCTTCAGCACCCAGAAGCCTTTCAGATTAATTCAGCAAGAATTTTTAGACTGCCGAGTCTGGTGTCTATGGAATCGAAAAGCACATTCCTGTCAAACATAGTATACCAGCAAGGCGTGTATTCTCCTTCTCAAACGAGCTTGAGTTGTCTTCCCTCGAGATATCTTCACATACCATTGCAACCATTCATCACACGGTCTGGGCTTAACTTTAGTTCGAAGGTATTTACCAAGAAGATCAAGCAAAACACAAACATACTGACACATGAAAAAGACATGGTCTCGTGTCTCAGGGGCTACACCACACAAGGAACATGCGTCATCAGTGATAATACCTTTCCTGCAAAGCCAATCCTTACTTCTCAATCCGTTCTTAGCCATGAGCCATACTATAAACCCTTGGCGAGGGAAGATATCAGTATATCAGAGTTAAGGAGCTTCATATACGGCTCCTTAGCAGTGACATTGCCGGGAGAACCGCCACAAGTTTGAAAAATCTGCATACGAGCTCTGAAGAACCCTTTCCATAACCAAAAGTCAAGAGGTTTTAATCTGAATCAAGTACAGATTAAACACTTTCCATATATTTGTACATAAAATATGATTCTATCATTATGTGTTGTTAGAATTTGAAAATTTTAAAAACAAAAACAGTTAAAAAAATTTGCATCGTTAGATGTGTTTTAGCAACACACCATTTGTATATCGTAGCAACGAACTCTCTTTTTTCTTTTTATTCAGATGTTACAAAAATCTATACAATATTTTTATATTCTGTAAATTTTTCATATCAAATATACTAAATTATGTTTTTACTGTTACAAACGCTACACTACCTCTTCAAATAAATCTCACACTTTATAAATGATGAGTTGTTTTTTTTCCTGATTTACATCAATGAAACATATGTAAAAGAAAATAAAATGTCATTATAAATCAAATAGATGAACAGATTAAATAAAAAAAAGTCATAAATATATTAAATATAATCATAAATATGTAGTGTTGTAATTAATATATGACTAACCAAATTTGTTAATAAAGAAATCAAACTTTAATATAAAAAAACTAAACTAATTATATATATGAATAGATATAAATAGACTACAACACATATTTTGAAACTTAATGAGAATGAAGTGAGTAGTAGTTTTCTACTTTATATCTTTCTTGATTAAATTCTGACTAACACATGGAAACGATCAATCTTTATCTACACAAATTCATCATAAAGTAGTAATCATTATCATTATAAATATATAAAACAAATTCAGGGAATTTTTTTTGATTAATTCTTCATATATCATTTTTTTATTAATTAATAACTATGCACATGTCAATATTTTAAACATATCAATTTTTTATTGATTTATATATGATTATTAAAATTATTATTATTATTAAGCATATGAAGGATTTGAGCCAAATCATTAATAAATATCATCAATTTGTTTTAATATTAAAGACAATCATATTATACCAAATCTACATATTAAATGAATAAAATCAAAGCAAACATAAAAATAAGATGAATTGTTTACGCTAATAAATAAACTTAAAATACACAAATATCATCCGAGATGTATTTACTATCACCAGTGTAGGTTTAGTCATAATAATATAAGGGATTGTCGAATTTATGGTTAGTCATAAATGAAGTTATCTATGACTAGAAAAAAATCCAACTATCATTATTTAAAATTTATGATTTAACAAACTCAAAAAAAAAAACAATTATTAAAATAATTATCAATTCAAATTTCTAACCATACATAGATTTATTTGGGTCTAATAACAAACTTATTTTCATAAGTATCTCACAGAGATTTGTTTTCGTGATCATGTTTTTCTCATCAGTCAGATTGTGTGAAACAATAGGGAATGCTACCGTAAATACTCTTTGAAAAACATCACCGCCAATTTTCGGCCGTTTCCATGGACACAGAGCCCTCCAACACCTCAAAACCCACCGCGACTACAGTGAATAACCCCAATGTGCCCGCGCCACATCTCAAATTCCATGTGACTCCGATGAAGAACTCCAATGCTCCCACCACTCCACCACATCGAATCCACACTCATCGTCACCCTCACCACCACAACCCACCTCTCACACCTCCCCCAAATCCACGCCCTCATCTACCGCACTCACCTCCACACCTCAAACTTCATCATCTCAAAGCTCCTCCGCACCCTAACCCGCCTCCGTCTCCCCTTCTCACACCCTTACCCACAAGCCATTTTCAATCAGGTAACCTCCCCGAACTCCTTCCTCTGGACCTCGCTCATTCACGGATATTCCTCAAACGGGCAATGGGCCGAATCACTGATCGCGTACAAGGGTATGAGAAGGGCAAGGGTTTCTGTGTTGACGTTTACGTTGTGTGCTGTGATGAAGGCGATTGGGGGATTGGGAGAGGTGGATTTGGGGGTGCAAATGCATTGTGAGATGATGAAGATTGGTGGGTTTGGGTTTGATTTGGGGTTGGGAAACGGGTTGGTGGAGATGTATGTGAGATGTGGGAGGTTGGGGTGTGCACGGAAGGTGTTCGACGAAATGCCTGAGAGGGATGTGGTTGCGGTGCCAGTGTTGGTTGTGGAGTTTGCGAAGAGGGGGGAGATGGGGTTTGCGAGGGAGGTGGTTGATGGGGTGGTTGAGGGGAATAAGGATGTAGTGGCGTGGAGCGCGATGGTGACGGGGTATGTGAGGAACGCGAGGCCCCGGGAAGCGTTGGAGGTGTTTTGGAGGATGATGGAGAGTGGGGTTGGAGTGGATGAGGTCGCGTTGGTTGGGCCTGTTTCGGCTTGTGCGCAATTGGGCGCGAGGAAGTATGCTGGTTGGGTAAGGAATGCTGCAGAACAATTGGGGGTTGGAGTTGAGAGGAATGTTGTCGTTGGGTCTGCGTTTGTTGATATGTATTTGAAGTGTGGGATGCTGGAAGATGCTTGCGAAATCTTCCAATGTATGATCAAGAGAAATGTGTATTCATATAGTTCAATGATTCTTGGGTTTGCAACTCACGGTCGAGCCAATGAGGCACTAGAATTGTTTAACGAGATGTGCAAGACGAAAGTAAAACCAAATGCAGTCACGTTCATCGGGGTTCTCACGGCATGTGGTCATGCCGGGATGGTGGAACAAGGGCGCCGTTTCTTCTCCATGATGAAGGAACATTACGGCATTGAACCATCAGCTGATCACTACACCTGTATGGTGGATCTTCTCGGAAGAGCCGGATGCTTGGAGGAAGCTATGCATCTTGCCGAGACAATGACAGTGAAGCCTCATGCTGGTGTTTGGGGCGCACTGCTAGGAGCATGCCGTATTTACAAGAATCCCGAGATTGCTGACATCACAGCCGCCCATCTGTTTTCCCTCGAACCGAACTCCATAGCAAACTACATTCTCCTAGCAAACATCCACGGCTCCATTGGAAGATGGGCTGATGCCTCAAGGGTGAGGAAGCTGATGAGAACAAGAGGCTTGAAAAAGAATCATCCTGGCTGCAGCTGGATCGAAGGTCGTGGAGGGACGATCCATGAGTTCTATTCGGGCGACACACGACATCCAAATTGGAGAGAAATCAATGACACATTGCAACATGATCTCTTGATGTTACGTGGACGCACTGTCTCTATTAGTCCGCACTGTCTCTATCGATGTTGGGTGTTGTTCCGTTGTCTCCATTGGTCTCCCTTCGTCTCCTTCATCTTCGACGGCAACAGTAGGGTTGCTCGTGGTAAAAAAATGAATATGCATTGTATCGAGATATTGTTTGAATTGTTTTCAATTCAAATTTGAAAGATTTAAGCTTCATGGTTACGAGCCGATACCGGATTCAGTTCCATACGATGTGAACGATGATGAGAAGAAGCGAATACTGATGTTTCACAGCGAGAAACTCGCACTGGTGTTTGCTTTTTTGAATCCAGATGATGGCGCAAGCGCAATCAGGATCATGAAGAACATCAGAATATGCGAGGACTGTCACCGGTTCATGTGTGTTGCGTCTAAGGTTGTTGGAAGGCAGATTGTTATCAGGGACAATATGAGGTTTCACCGCTTCTATGATGGCAAGTGCTCTTGTGGGAATTTCTGGTGATTAATCAGCTCAAGTCCAGATAAAACGCAGATCACAGAGTCAATGATTCAGGTATGTTATGTTCTTTCTTTCTCTCTTTTTTTTTTCTTAATTATAAAATGTTGTGTTCTTTCTTGAACCTATACGATGAAAGCCACCATCTTGTTCTAATTCATCCTCCTCCGTATTTATCACTTTGTTCTTATTTTCATTGAACAGAGTATCTGTATTCATGAATATGATTAACCATATTCTACTTCTCTTAAACCCTTTCAAAGTCCTGTGTTTTATGCATGATCAAAGATCTCAGCACATACCTTTCATCTATCCTCGTAATCTTCCAATGAACTAAGCTCACTACATTTCCTTCTTGATGTGCAACTGTCAGCTAGGCGATGATGCCACGCGAGAAGCCGACGTGTCCATTCTCCCATTGCTGGCATGCTACGCGTAGAGCCTTTTCCCAATCTGGAATCAATCATGCCATGCAACCTGACTCGCTTTTCATTACAACTATTATCTACTAAAACAGTCGAACTCAACCCACCGCTAGCTGTAGCTCCGATCACCTTGTCTGTGTCATCACATCTGAGCTAAGCTTTTGTTTACAATGGCAGATCCAAACCGTCGAACCGGAGACACGGGCGGCCGTGGTGCAGCCCGGGCTCATGGGACCAGAACTGAAGGCTATGGTGCCATGGGAGGTGCTCCCCGAACAACCGGAGCATATGGTACCACTGGTGATATCCCTGGAAGCACCGGAGCATACACCACCACAGGCGGTGTCCCTGGTAGCACTGGAGCCTATGGCACCACCGGAGGTGACCCCTATGCGGGGATGACCGGAGGATATGGAACTGGAGGATATGGCGCCACAGGCGGTGTTCCTGGAGGCCATGGAGCGTATGGTGCTCCTGGTGGCGTTCCTGGAGGCCATGGAGCGTATGACGCCACTGGTGGCGTCCCTGGCAGCACTGGGGCGTATGGTATCACTGGTGGAGGTGCCTATGGGACTGGTGCCTATGGTGGTGGGTATGGCACGACGGGTGCATATGGGACCACCGGTGGTGATCAGCAACAGCAGCAGCCTCGTCGAGGCGGTGATGGTGATGGTGATGATGATGGCGATCCTGTGGGTGGTGCTCGTCGCAAGGACCAAGAGGCGTATAGCCGAGGACGTTGAGAAGCTGTCAGGATTCCCAGGAGCTCAATACCAAGCAAGAGGGGTCTTTTTATTTCTGGTGTCGGACATGTTTATGTTTGCGTATCTGTATGTACGAGGCTTGTGTATCTTATGGTATAATGAATAAAGAGTCCACTTTTGTTCATTCTCTCTGAATTCTATGCCAGGGCGTGCCATACATGATTAAGCACATCAACAGCAGCACAGGTAGACTGGAAAATCTTATTCAGACCAATTCACAGACATACTAGTATAACGAATACGATACAAAAGTATCACTACATGATTTAATTAACACAGCCGATGACTGGTTACACTTTCTCCGGCCACTCATCGACTCGTTGTCCCTCGTCGTCGCCCTTCTCGGTCTTGTCGGGGAGCTCTTGTGGCTGGGCAGCTGGTCCGACACCATAGTAAGGACCCGTGAACCACGTATGTCCATACGCTCCGGTGCCTCCGGTGGCACCTCTGTGTGCGCCGGCGGTGGCTGGCTTGGTCTCTTTCAACTGGTCTTGCTGCTTGTGTTGTTCATCAGCGCCCCTGCGGTCATGATCTGCCATTGTTTTTGTCTTATTAGCAGGAATCTTGGTCTTTCAGCCAAATAGTACAGTTGATGCAGTATATCAAAGTGACATTGTGAATACTTTCAAGTACATTGCAAAGGATCCGTACACGTATCATGTCGAGTCATCGGCGCGGTGGCCTTTTCCTCGGAGCAGGCTGTGTGCAGAAGATGTGACCAGAGGCCATAGACATCAGGCTTCGTCCTGATCCATATTACAGTAATTTAGTTATCCGGTCCATAAAAAACTTATAAGCATGAACGTTCTCTCGTCAAAAAAGGGTGAAGTCATGAGTCTCATATATCTTGGTCATATGGTTTGAGATGGTAATCATCGAGATGACGAGAGCTCAGTCTCTTATCTTTGAGATCCAAGTATTGCATATTCATAAGACAACTGAACTCATAAGACGTAAAAAATTTAATCCCTTTTTGAGATTAATAAGTAGTACTATTACATATGGTACACAAGAAATAGAATTCTGTTATCAAGTTTAATTTGAAAACCCTGATAAAATATTAATGAAATAAGGGTCTTTTTTGTCTTGGGGAGATTAAGAAGATAATGTGTTCATCTTGAGATTGACCGTACAAGTCAATCCTGTTCAGGCTTAGGAATGAAACTAATGATAAATAGCGATGGACATATGTATTGTGATCGTAGATTTTAAACGATGACGATGAAAATAGATCAATTTCAGAAAACTATATGACTCACCACTAGTCTCATTACCAGATTCAGTTTTCTAGGACACCCACAAACTAATCCGAATTCTAGCATCATTCCAGAATAGAAACTTGTACATCCTCATCCAAACCCTTCACCTAAAAATGCCACGATAGCTCCGACTTTGACACGACACTTGTTGTGGCCTCAAGCCTCGACCTGCCACGTTTCTTCAACACAAAAGCTGTTGAACCAATCCATGCATCCTCATCACTCTATTTATACCCCAAAATGAACCAAACACAAACAGAAATTCTGAGGGTCACCCTGTCTTTCACATTCACAGAAACCATTTTGTTGCTCTTTGAATTGAAAACAATGGCAGACGGGGGAGAATATGGGAGGCCAGTGAGGCAGACTGACGAATACGGCAACCCGGTTCACCTAACCGGCACTATGGGTTCGTATGGAACCATGGGACATAGTGCGACTACTGGCGCTGGATATGATGCACATGGCGCGCCTGTTGCCACTGGTGGTGGTGCTGGCGAGCACGAGCATCGTGGTATTAGTGGCATTCTTCATCGCTCCGGGAGCTCTAGCAGCTCTAGCTCGGTAAGATCTCGTCAAGTTTTAGAACATTAGGATCATCAATTCCTGAATTGGAGAGATGAAATAGTTTCAATCTATCGGATATTCAATGCGACTGTGTATGAAACAGGTGTATCTTAATTCCTTGCAAATGTGATGGTGGGAAAACAATTTCTCCAATTGTCTGCAACAGTGATGAGATTGTTTTGTCGTCCTTTAATCTTGTAAATAACGTACCTAGGTGGTTGTTATTGTTGCAACTATGACTACAGCTTATGATCGACTAACTCATGGATCCACATTCTGGTGTGAAAAACTGCTGTATTTTGAAGAATATTTGTCCTTAAATATTATTCAGTCAGAGGATGATGGACAAGGCGGGAGAAGGAAGAAGAACAAGAAGGGGATCAAGGAGAAGATAAAGGAGAAGATTCCCGGAACCAAAGAGCACGAGCACGCCTCCCAGGCCGTGCATGCCACTGCTGCCACCACACCAGGGGCTGCGTACACCACACCAGGCGCTGCATACACCACCGCTGGCACAGCTCACCACGATGACCATGAGAAGAAAGGCATCATGGACAAGATAAAGGAGAAGCTTCCTGGTCATCACTGATCAGGCTTTGTAAGATCAATAAAAACCTCTTACGGACTTTGATTATCTTGTAATAAGTGAAACAATTATGACATGTGTTCTATTGTGGTTGTGTTCATTTGGCTTCAGCATTTGCTTTGGGACAATGTTGTACTAGTTTCGGTTTGTAATAAGGTTTTAGTATAAAAAATGAGCGTGTCGATGGTTCTTTATGCACTACATAAACCAGAAATAAAAAGCGACGAATTTGCAATGTTTCACAATGAACTTGGATTAGATGGTTGTTCGTAAACCATCGATGGTGAATGTGTTGATGGTTCTTAATCCATCACATGAACCAGAAGTAAAAGCATCGTGAATTTGGATTAGATAATGGTTACTCGTTACTCCTGAGTAGAAGTTTTTACTTTCAAACTGGGTATGCATCTCGAAAACTATCAATATAAGTTCAGGGTGTGATGACCGATAACAAATATACAGTTCCGTTGAAACCGAATCACTTGCGTTCATCTCCATTGAAACCGTGTACTTGCGTTCATCTCCATCGCATTCCCGATCACACAAGCCAATTCTCGATCCCTTTCCCTTCCCCTCTTCTTCGCATCTCCTCTCTCTAAACTTCGCGACAATGGAACCGAGCAAGCAACCGTTTCCAACATTCATCTCTCTTCTCCTCTCATGGCGGCGGCGGCGTCGCTTCACGTTGACTTCACAAGTCGAATTCCAACCCGGAACCGAACCGGACCAACACCGATCAGTATAACGATGGCGAACACGTTGTCGAGGAGGATCGGTGTTGTAGATTTGAGAAGCGGCGGTCAATGCAGCGGATCTGGTGGTATTGGTGGTGGTGGTGGTGGTGGTGGTGGTGCTAGGGTTCGGTTTCGGAGTGTTGAGAGTCGGTTTGGCGGAGAAGCGAGTCCGAGGAGGTTGAGGTGCGGTGCTGGTTCTGTTGGTGATAATGGAGGAGGAGGTGAGGGAGTTGTGGAGAGTGGTGGTGATGAGGATGAGTATGTTGATTGTAGTGTCATGAAAGCTGGTGAGGCGTTTTTTGAGTTTCCTAGGGTTTGGATTTCGGTGTCGGCATGCTCAGTCTTGGTTGATTTACTTGACTGTTTCTTGATTCTGCGTTTTGCGTGTGTGTTGTTTGCATTGTCTGATTTGGATTGGTTAGGTTCATGTTAAGCTTGTTATCAGGATGTTCTGATTGATAGATTGCGGTTATCTGGAAACATTAGTGCATGAGCAATGATCGCATTGTGCTGAAAGCGAATCAGTCATATGGTATAGGCTCAACCATTTGTTATAGAAGAACATGAATCGTGTTCACTATGTTCGTCTCATGTTGATTCAAACTTTGGAGAGATATCAAGTCCTTCAAGTTTCCACAGGCGTCAACAATGCTAAAAATGTCAAAAAAGACCAGAAGGAAGCGGTTCCTAGCATTCGTTTAGTAGAATTTTCTGAATCAGATTGTAATGTTCTCGATGGGTCATTCGATTGATTTGGATGATCAGAATGCGACACCGGTCCTGATGAAACTGTCTAGGGAGAAGGTAGGACTCGAGGGTAGAAATTGGTTGAACCGGCCAATCAGTGTGGTAGTTGACGGATTTATCTACGAATCGGTTGCTACTCATAGATTGTTTGATTTTGCGACCCATGTTTCATAGGCCGTTGAGCAACAACCATCACCCGATGTTTCCTCATGTCTGTCATTGGTTCTGTAACAATGAAGAAACCAATAGTTTGATATTCGACTTTCCTTTGCAGACGAGGTCATGAATGAATCTGATTCTTTCCTGATAAAGATGATAGATGGAAGGTACCTCAGATGTGGCTATGACCAATGGAAAGGCGGATACCCTCCAGATTATGTTTCGCATCCCGCTATTGTTCTGAAAATGGAAGATGATAGTGGCCTCCTTCTGCCGATAATTGTTTGTAGGTATGATAGTCATTTCTTTTGCTTCACCTGCAAAGAATGTATTTCACCAGAATTTTTTTCTAACCTCTGATGTGCAGTGGAGATGGCTAGTGTTTTGTTGATGGCAGCACTTCACAATGTTGAGATGGTACAGCATTGCATATTTTGGGAGCCATGTTTTTCGATTACTCCAGCAAAAGGAAAGAACGATTATAGCGAGTTTTCATGATGATGTTTCTAAACTGTCCATGAACTTGTAACGTTTCTCAGAGCAGGCCGTCCGTGTATCACGTGATAAAAGTGTTGATTGAGACGGTTGGATATGAGGTAAAGTTGACCTTGGATATATTCTTGTGTCCTCTTTTGGTGATGCTTTTTGATAAATTACTCTCGATGCTTATATTGTGTTCGACCATCACTGTGATTTTGTGTGTCATTGAAGGTTAAACGCGTAAGGATCACTAAGCGAGTACAAGACAACTACTGTGCAGAGTTATGCATAGCAAAAGTAACTCCTGTTCTGTCCTTCGATTGAACGCTGTATTTCACGTTTGATGGGCGGCGTTGTTACCCTGGACTGATCACGCTTATTGTGCTGAAAGGTGGGCGATAAAACAGAGTTGCTGAGGTTTCCTATTCGCCCTTCCGATGCCATAAATATTGCAGTTAGGTGCAAGGTATATTTTCTTGGCTATTACTGTTGAATGCTTATTAGAACTTAGAACATATGTGTTCTCGATTCTTGATCATGTAATATCCTCTTCTATAGGCTCCGATACAAGTGAACAAGCGGTTGGTATATGCTGATGGCTTGAAGTTAGCTGAGCCAGCAGGACTTCTACCAGGGCCGCATCTTTTCGATGGAATTCTGTGTTCTGAGTTGGATAGGTTTGTAGATAATTTCGCTTATCATCAGTTCATGTTCCTATTGGGAGCGTTACCAGGAAAAAAACATTTTATATTCTTAAGTAGAGGATATGCTGCAATTGGCTTGATAACAGACCAGAGGACTGCCCTTGTTTGATAAGTGAAGAGTTCGTTCTTCTTTGCAACATGATGATTGCTGCAGTCGAGGAACGTTACCGTGATGCAGGTATGTTCCCTTGTGATCTTCAGTGGAGAGCAATCATGGTGATAATTGAGATAAGAAGTGCCGATAAGCTAGATATATCTCTAGCTTTTTTAGGTCGTTAGCACGACTTGAGTAATGATGAAGAGGGTATGTTCCCTTTTACTTGTTTGTTACTTGATGCTTTTAAACTGTCCTTGTGGAGTGCAGCACTATGGAAGAAGTTGCTCAACCAGTTCCGATCCAGGAGACCTAAACTCCGTGACAGGTATCTGATGACTATTTGTTTCGGTTATTACTCTTGTTTCAATATACGGGAAGATTTCATTAGAACTCCCAAAAAGAGAATTACACTTGTATCATATCTTGCAATCTTTGTCCAAGTCTCGTCTTCCGCATTTTCTATGATTTTTTGTGCCTCCACAAAAATCGTGTCATCTCTTATCGTATGAGTAGCAGAGAATGATTTCCAACACCGGGAGTTTCTTTCGCTGTTCGTGTTCAATTTTTGCCGTTTTGTCCCATTGATGCAGGTAGCTGAAGCTGATTTTACTTGCGAAGTATGTTGACCACGGATGCATTTCGAAGGCATCCTATGAGCTGACGAAATTGTGCTTGTACATCCTCTTTAATAATCATTGCCTCGCTTGTATAGATAGATTTTTGCATGAAAATGTATATATGTACATGCTGTCTGGACTTCCGAAAATTCAAAATAAATATGCTCTGGTGGAATGTAAATGAAAAATTGCTTGATTGCTACCCTTCAGATATGTACTGTCCAGACCCATCAGAAGATGGACTAAAATGTAAATACGACATTATCAATAAGCCTACTCTACATACGTAGATCATTAAGCCGGTTGAGCTCCCATTCAAAATGGTTAGTTCGTACTGTCACGACGACAAAGATCTGTGTCCTAAACTTGAAAAGTGGGAAACATACTGTCATAGTGTATATACATATAGAAGCGATACAAAAATAGCAAACCAATGTCAGCAACAGCTGCTCAAAACCATGGAACATATCAGAAGCCAGCCCGATGAAGAGAAGAAAGGAGCATACAGACAATGAAAGAGACAAACTCAAAGAGAGATCCCAAGCGAGTTTCAGGGGAAAAACAGGCGCAACACTAGACAGCAAAAGCGCCGGACTCACGGCAGGGGTTTCGGTGCACTGCATATCAACAAGTGGTTTATAACCATTAGATTTATCTTCGAACATGTAAGAATCTGGTCGCAATCAGATAACTACGTCAGGCAAAGTATATATGTATACGAGGCCGTGCGCTGATATTCTAATATATGTCTTGTAAGTCTTCATTCACCAGTAGAACTGCATCAAATGGCAAAGATGGTCATTCATGGAGGCGAGTGAGGGCCACGCAAGTGGTGAGGCAACCTTAAACAAGAAGGCAAAGCTGGTAATATATAACGTTTGCAAAATACCAGCTTCTTCTTCTTTTTCTTCTTGTCAATGTATGCCAAGAGCTCTTCCTGCCGAGCGAGGGCATCCTCTAAAGCCTGCCAAAACACAACAGCAAACAGTCACGCTCAGAAGTCTCCAGCCAGACATTACTCAGCATCATCTCTGTCGCTATCATCATCATCTAATACATATAGCAACCAACAGAAATTTTCTTATAAGCCTGATACCGCAACCTAGGATCAATATCGCAACCTAGGATCAAACCTGCCATCACAATGTTGAGATTGTTTATCCCTCTTTGTTGGGTACTGAGTTTATATCTGGAGCCACCACCCATGAGCACATACGAAGATCATTGTGTTATACTTGGAGCAGTTTAGTTTCTAGGAAATGTTTACCTTTTTTGTTGCCGCAAGCTCTTGCTCCAAGGTATCAACCCTCGACGTTGCAGATTTCAGCACCTCCTCTTTCTCAGATAAAGGGTCAGGTTTCATGCTCATAGCAGTCACTTTTTCTTCTAAAGCGGCCATGCGTTTGATGACCGTTACATAATCTGCTGTGGTGATGACTCGTTCAGTCAAGTGGCGAACATGACCTTGAGCTTTAACCACAGGTTCCATGCAGTATTCAGGAGTGGAATACAGAGTAGCATCAGTTAGCTTCTTTGGCATGTTCTTTGTCAGCCGGACCATAGTTACGATGCCCATGATGAAGGTCATCAAACCCGAAACAATCTGATTGCTCATTCCTTCAGGCTCTTTGTAGGCATTGTAATGATTGAACCGATTAGAAGCTGTACAATACAGAGAAATGGACTCATCAAGTGCACGAAACCAGCAAAGATGAAGCAGGATATGAATATGATTGTTGATCAAGTCGTACTCCCTATAGTTACCAGATTGTTATGTCTATCGTAAATGGCACCCTGTACTGTTCTCAAGGAAGGGCTTTCAGATCTTGTCACAAGTAGCATTCCATAAACCCAACTTAGGATACAACAGACTATTCCTAGTAACTATCGCTCCAATGCCGGATGGAGGTTCAGCGGCAATGGCTTAGATAACATGACAACAGATCAATTTTGGAAACCCTTTTAAGCATCAATGATCATGAAATTACTCGGTCGAGAATTTTTGTTCTAAAAAGACCTCGATGAATTTCTCGAGCATCTTACGAGCAGTTCCAATCTGTATAAAAAATACATAGACTCGTCCTAAGAAGGAATGCCCATTTCGGAAATCATGTACCTCTGACGAGGGCATAGTTCTCCTCGTGAATGACCTTTTGCCACGTGGAGTTCATAGGTTTCTTAGCCAGGACGATGCTTCCATTATCATAGGACCTCTGGTATAGTGTGGATTCAGCTACCTGCCAATTTATTCCAGGAGAAACGAATAAGAACAAGGTCTATTATGTCAAATCTCACAGATAATTGTTGTCCATATGGTTGTGTCATATTTCAGTGGAAAAGAAACAAACACAAGTGGAGGACTGACACCAGAACATTCAGCTTCATATTTTACGATTCTTACTTCTTCATGCACGGGGGAAAGTTGAGGGTGCTCAATATAGTCCCTTCGAACCCTCGATCGCGCATCATCTTTACTCGCTGAGGCCGCCACATGGTCTTTCTATATTCATCAGAAGTAATATCATAAAAAGGTTAGCAAAAGGTAGCGAGACATCATTATAGACTAACAATAGGTAGTTTGGCATTAAAATTACAGTACTTGAAATTCTTATTTTACTCCTACAAGTTAACTTGAGTACGGGGAAGCTTAAAAAAGGGAAGCCAGATGAGACCTTTCTGCAGGTGCTTTCATCCTCGATTATAGTCTTCACTTCACAACAATGATCAGGACCTCTCTTTGCACATCTGGGTTCACCATTCTGTACCATCTGTTGAAGAAAGTATCACATCAGTTGCCACACCAACTACATAAACGAAAGCACCAGTGTGTGATGACTGAAGCTGAAAGAGATGTGGAAATAGATGAGTCGATGACCTTTAATATTTCTGGATCCTTCCAGGGGCCCTTATCTGAGCGCATGCAACCTCCTTGATCAGCACAAGTGCAGGTGCCCCCCAAAAAGTCAGGAAATTCACTGGTAGGAACAAATAAAAGCAAGTTATCGCCTTCCAATTTAATTACAAGTTTTTGTCTCACATATATACTAGCGACCCCAGAAGACCAAAACAAATGTTTGAGTCCTTTGCAGGATCGAAAATAAATGATTCAACGTACCTAGCATCAATCACTTCCAGCAACTTGCTTTGGTATTTGTTGCCAAGAACCTGCACATGATAGCT
>JAOVYX010019110.1:0-19020 GCA_035668315.1 Drosera spatulata
CCCCCTTCTCGAGTCTTTCTATGACTGGGAATTCACAGATAATATTTGATCAAGAATCTTTATCCAATTCAACCATCAAACAGATGATCATGGAACGTACAATATACCCTATTAGATCAATGATCAAACTGTAACTTAATCAAGATTCTTATGATCAAAGTCTTGATTTCGATCAAACGAACAAGTGAACTATGAATAAATCTACGAAGAAGAAAGCGGAAATGAAAAACACATAATTTATAGTTGTTCAGACTCAAATAAGTATTAACTAACTGATTTGAACTTAATCCACTCTTCCTCCTGTTACCAGTATACTAACCAAGAAGAGTATCAGAGACTGACCTTCTTAAATGCTAACCACATGAGAAGGAGATCAGACTAAGTCTTCGCAGAATTTAAGAGAGGGTCTTTCATCTCAAAGGTCGCCCCTCTTTGATGGGAGATACTATTCTTACTGGAAAGAACGCATGTACATTCAAGCAGAGGACTTCCAGCTATGGCAGATCATCAAAACTGGACCACTCAAAGTTGAGTACAAGGATGATAAACGTGAAACAGTCCCAAAGCCTGAAGACAAATGGGATGAACACGATCTTAGCAAGCTGGAGAAGAATGCCAAAGCAAAGAAATTGCTGAAATGGGGACTGTTCGCAAAAAAGTATCATCGTGTATCAGCTTGCAAGTTAGCCAAAGAGATGTGGGACAAATTGCAAGTAACATACGAAGGAACAAACCAGGTAAAATGTTCCAAGTTTGACATCTTGAATCAGAAGTATGAGCTCTTCATCGTGAAAAATGAAGAATCTATTTCAGAAATGTATATAAGATTCACTGACATTGTTAATGAGCTAGATTCTCTAGGACAACCTGTTTCTGCAGAAAATCAAGTTTGGAAGCTTTTGAGAAGCCTTCCTAGATCATAGGAGCCAAAGGTCACTGCTTTCAAGAGGCCAAGAATCTAGAAGAAATGAATATTGATGACTTGATTGGCTCACTACTGACCCACGAGAACTTTATACAGCGCCATGATGCCATTGAAGCTACAGAAAAAGGAAAAGGACTGGCTCTCAGAGTTGAACCGGTTCATGATGATGAATCATAATCTTCACAGGCAGATGAGGATAATCTTGTTTTTCCCATCAGGAAGTATCTTAAACTTGCTAAGAATTTCAAAGGGAAAAAGGAAAAATTCTCTAAATCAAAATCAAAAGGTTTTACTTCAAAGCCAAGTACTAATCAATGTTTTCACTATGGTAAAGCAGATCACTTTCAAAAAGATTGTCCAATGTGGAAGACAGACACACCAAAAGCAAGAAGGGCAAGATTTTCAGAAGTTGACGTTAAAAAGGCCATGATGGTAGCATGTGAAACCTGGGATGAGTTCAACTCTGAAAGTGAAGAAGAAAAAGGAGAAGACGGAGGTGATGAAAGCAACACCAAATATTGTTTGATGGCTATAAGAGATGAAGAAGAAGATCTGAATGATGAGGTAGATATTGGTTTTGATTTACCGAAAACAGATGATCGTGGAATGTACAATATACCCTGTTAGATCAATGATCAAGCTATAACTTAATCAAGATTCTTATGACCAGAGTCTTGATTTCTATCAAACGAACAAGTGAACTATGAATGAATCTACGAAGAAGAAAGCGGAAATAAAAAATATACAATTTATAGTGGTTAAGACTCAAATCAGTGTTAACTAACTGATTTGAACTTAATCCACTCTTTCTCTTGTTAGCAGTATACTAATCAAGAAGAGAATCCACTAGATCACCCCGGATCATAGTTCAACAGATTGGGTTTTCAAGATCACTCAACAACCTTTACACATAGCCAGATTTTAACAAATCTACCAGCAATCGATCCCCACAGGATCCACCAAACAATCCCAGTAGATTGCCAAAAGGAAAAAGGAACATACTCACAGAGAATGAAGACTTGCATCAATCAACGTCTTCACCATGATGTTCTAGAGAAAATTGATTCTTGATGAACACTTGAAAGTTTTCTTGATGAGGAGTGAGAGAGAGAGAGAACTTTGAGCATTTGGATCAAAAGAGTGCTTGTTTTCGTACAGCTCCCTCTGTAGTCTTTTGTCTTATACAGGCAAGTCTTGAGGATTGCTCTCCAAACAATCCCGAATCCCCTTTTCAAGAAGTCATATGACGCGCCCTCTTTAATTCTGATCAGATTCTTCAATAGCAAACATATGTTTGAACAAATAACTTGAGAAGACTAATCCAATCATCTCATCTGTCGCTGACAATCTGTAGACTTTGTTGAACTAATCTGAAAACCGATTTGATTACAACTGAGTTGATACTCACAACCTCACTTATTCAGACAAGACCATTACAGAACGCAAAAGACTTATCTGTGCCAGACCACCTGTTCTGTCCAGGGCTCCCACTAAAGACTTACCTGACCTTAAGACGACTGTTCTACCCATAGCTTTTACTGTTCTGATTGTGGCAGTCTGATACTCAGTGTCTTATAGAGTACCTGTCTACTTTAAGCACACTTGATCACACATGTTAGTAATCCTTTGATTCATCAAATCCAATAAAGTACTTTCACCCTTGTACAGAACCTCAATGATGTTGAAAGGTTCTCTCACAACAGTCTTCAACCTCATACAGATTTTAAAACCTCAAATCTTCGATATGAGCATTTCATATATCTTTATCCAATTATCAACCAGCTCTGCTACATTCTCAATCCGATGCACTTCTACCTCTACTATAAGCCAGCTCGCCACACTCGGTCTACTGTATTGTGACTTGGCCTTGATCCTGAGACTTCGATCCTAGATCCTAATAGATTTGTAGTCTTTTGCTGTCCATTATCATCCCAGTTATTCATCTCAAACTTTCTGAAGTAGTTTGCATCCAGGTGATCCACATTGGCCATCCCAACTGTGATCGTCTGCTACTCTGCTCTAACCTTCCTAGACTACGACTCACTATCCTAGTTCTCAACCTAAGTGACTAACAATGAACATGTCCTACTCTAAGGCTTTGTTCATCATTTTCTATATAATTGAAGAGATTGCACATTCCTAACAAGAGTAAATACCTACTTTCGATTCTATAATGAACCATAGATGCTTGATGCAAACTTGGTACTTATAATCAGCGCCATCATGCTAATCTATATATGGTGCACCTATCCACAAAATCTTGACAACCAAAGCGTAAAATTTTAATTTTGCCATATGATCCACTTTATTTTGCCTCCGTTTAGGCGGTAGGACTCCACAGATCCGCATTCCAAACATTTACTCCAAATACAAAGTATGAACACGTTCTTTCTCGCAGCATATGACAAGAGATGTATAGGCAAAAGCAAAAAGAATAGAATCCACAAAAGAGAAAACATGTTGAAGGGCTTGTAGAACTGATGTAGGGATGAAATAGATAGTTTATATATAGGAAAAAAGAACGTAGTCGAGGCAACTTATGGCAATATAGTTTTGGCAAAGTTAATTCAACTGCATTCGGCATTTTTCAAGGGCAATCAAATCGCATGTGTTACGATTCCCAAGTTGGCATAAGTGATAACCACCAACTATTGGATACTCAAAAAAAGAAAAAAAAAAAGAGAACAAGAAATAAAAGCATCTGTCATAACTTCGACGAATGTATAAGGGTTTTTTTTAGTTGATAAAGTCAGATGGATCTTAACAAATGGAGATTAACTCTAAATACAGAGCACAATTCATAAATCAACATCCAAATCGTAATCTATATTTGGAGTAAAACCCCATTTTACATCTTGAAATATCGCACAGAAGAAACTCCATCTAAGGTATGAATGTGATGTGTGTGTACAAATACGCATTGTTTTCTTAGTAAAAATTGCTTATTTGTGTCAATCTTATTGTTATTTCGAGTTGTTTTAGTTCCTTTTATTATTTGGAGCATTGCTACTGTCTTATTTCTTGTTTTCATTATAGATATGAAGAATTTGAAGCATTTCTGATTGTGTGCTGCTTGTGAATAAGTTTTTTGCTTGTTTTATGAGATGTTCGATGATTTCAATTGAAGATGGACGTGTTTTGAGTTTATTTGTAGTTAAAGTAATAAAGAATGTTGATTTCAAGCCAAACACGGCCGTGTCTTTGGAGCATAGCCATGTAAGATCATTCCTGGAAGCTCCTGCACACGGTCAGTGATGCGTGCTGTCGTTTACACGTCAAATTAATATTTATGAGCACTCACTTTCACTCTATAAATATAGAATTAATGCAGTAGTGGAAGTAAGGGTCGAACCCACAAGGACGGTCGCAATATTATTTATCTTTCCTTAGTCACGATAAAGAACTATTACAAATATGAAAATTAAGGTTTGGGGGGGGGGGTGCGTTTAAAAGGGTAATAGCTAAGGTAATTACTCAGAAATAGATAAAACTAAGCTGGATAGTAGGGTGGATTGCTTAAGATTATGAGAAATATAGGGATAATGGTTGAGTCATTTTGAATTACTTAGATCAATCATTGACATTTATAGATCTTAGGTGTAATGTTTAATATGGAATGTTTGTAATGAGTATTGGCTTAACTCACTACGTTCCTTAGCTTTTAGCTTCCAATTAGCTCAGATAGTCAAACTAACTAAAGGTATCTAAATCAATTCAATTAGCTCGAATAAGATTTAAAACACAGGAGCTGAATCATAACGTGGAACCTAACATACATAACAATCATAGCAATTAGTTTAAACTAATCATGTTACATGCATTTCAACCATTGATTGTGTATGACAATTAGCTTAAATCATATTATATCAACTAGCTACTTAACTAAACCATTTAGCATGATTTATAGCATTAACAGATGTAATTTAGGTGATCAGTATAGCATACACATGATTTATACACAAGGTATCTAAATCAATTCAATTAGCTCGAATAAGATTTAAAACACAGGAGCTTAATCATAACGTGGAAACTAACATACATAACAATCATAGCAATTACCTTAAACTAATCATGTTACATACATTATCAACCATTGATTGTATATGACAATTAGCTTAAATCATATTATATCAACTAACTACTTAACTAAACCATTAAAGAACACTTCTTTTCCTCATTTTCTCAACTTTCTTCGTTTTTTTTTTTTTTTGCTTTTTGCTTTATTTCGGTTTTTTTTAAACATGATTGAATAATGAACCAGAAACAAAGGCGCCACAGCGTTTGCACATTGTGTGTCATTACAACGCCATGAACAATCCATCCCAATACAAAATATCCCAACTCGTACATGTAATAGGATTCAAAAGGGTTCTTTTGTAGAGTTTCATGGCATGAGCAATAAAGAACAACTCCCACGACAAATATAAGCATGTCCAATCGAAACGACGTATCATGTAAAATATGAGATGAAAGGAAAGAAGATAAGGGAATAATAACGTTAATCAAGGGAGGCTTAAAGGATTATGACTACACAAAGAAGTGGAATAAATGATCTAGGATGCACACTTCTCCGCCTTACTGCGACCAAGTTGCTAGTAGCTTAAGCTCGATGTATTATAAAATTTTAATCTTATCGTTGTCCTCACATCTCGTGTTTAGTTCCCCTAATATATGCCTTGCTAACGATACTAATTTAGCTATACTTTGGACGAAATTCTACTATGTAACGAAATGGTTTTCAACTTAGGTCATCTTAATTTCTAGTATGACACTATCTCATCTTCCTTTCTTTGAGTTGAAACATATTACAAAACTCCTAGAAATTCTTATGTAATCCCGGAGCGGACAATTTTTATTTTTAGTTTTTGACGTTTTTCGATTTTTTTCTTCCTTTTTTCTTTTCCAACACTATTCACAATTCTTACTTTTTCAAAAAAAAAAAAAAAAAAAAACAAAGATAAGCAAAAATTAAAAACTAAACTAACTAATCACTCTCCCAAGCTAAAACTATACATTGTCCTCAATGTAAAAATAAAAATTAGAACGGGGAGGAAAGTGTCCTTGGGACACATGCCAATTATAAATCGTCCTAACCATATTATCAACTGGTCCAACTTGAAACTCCAATTACTATTGGATGATGCCTATTGTGTAATTTTGGCATTCAATTTGTAGTTCAATCCGCTCAAGAATCTTCTTGATTTTCTTTTTCTCCTATATAATCTGTTGTAACTTAGAATTAAGAGTTAAGAGCTTTGAAACTGGAAGGAGGTGGTGGTGGTTGTGAATGTGCAGGATTCACAATATGGTCCTCATCTTTTTCATCCATCCATCGCACTACCCTTTCCACACGAACTTCTCTTTCTTGATGTGTAACATTGGGATTTTGCTCTTGTAATGACATTCCTATCAAAACAAAACTCCGATTTTACAAATAACTGTTAACCACTCTCTCTCACACACACAATAGAAAATAAGGAACAATGAAAGTGACTACGAGAAAAGAGAATCATCAACGGAGTTTTATTTTCAAATATAAATAAGCATAGATAAATAAAAGAGATAAAATATCATCAACGGAGTTTTATTTTCAAATATAAGATGAATGGTGATTATTATCTATCATGGCAAACATAAAACAACATAAATGATGAAAACTAGCTAATTCTCCATCATCGATTGGAATTAAGTTGGTTTGGTAGTTTTAAGGTTTGTTAATGTCTTATGTGTCTTTAATTACTTTTAATTTTGGGGTTAATTAAATTAATTAGAGTTAATTTAATCTTTTGTGGGACTTGTGAGTTGATTTAGTTTATTTTTTTTAGATGATTTGATGATTTGTTGATGATTTTTAAATTCACATCTTTTTAATTGAATTCTAAATTAATTACTTTCCTATGGTTTTTAGAGATTGAATTAGTTAATCTGAATTTTTATTTATTAATTTTATAAATTTTCGTTTTTTAATTAATTTTAATCAATTTTCTAAATTTTAATTAATTATCATGATTTATATATTTTTAAGAGAAGGAAAACTAATGAGAGTGATACAAAACATAACTGAATACCATAGATAAACAGAGTTTCATACCACGACTCAAGTGAAGAGAAATGGGAAGTAACAGACTCAAACTGACAAACTCACTCGAAGTGAAAATGAAAATGACTCAACATACTGGACATGGAACTAGAAATGAAATTTATGGATAGACACACACACACACCCCCAAGTTAATCTATACATAGACATGAGAATCTAGGACTAGCATACATGACAAATCAAACGGGCGATGGTGGTGCAGGTTGATAGTTCCACTGAGGAAATTGATCAAAGAAGGCATTCTATCGCTGCTCCATACGCTGAGTAGTTGCTGCCATATCCAAGGGATGCTCATCCATCAGGTCCAAACGCTCACCCTGGCGTTGCTGGTCCTCTACAATAGCCCTCTGGTTCCCCTTTATCCTCTGAATAGCAGCCCTCTGATCATAATAAGAACTGGATGCAAAGTCATCATGCCGAGATGGAGATGCTTTGCAACAATGAGCCTGCTCAAATGAGTACTGCTGTTGCTACTCATAGCCTCTAGGATAAGCAATTGGAAATCCCAACTGCCACTATGCATAGTCAATCTACTCATGAATAGGTGGAGCAGGTGCGTCAGGCATCTCCACGTCCTGTGGTGTAGCTAGATAAGGTGGTGGAGGTGAAGCAGCTCTAGGCTGGACAGGCTCTCCGACCTGAAATCTAGGCAATCCCCAATTCCTGGGATCTATAACAGCATGCTCATGAGCTGAAAGTGGTAGAAGTCTCCTCAGCTCATGCTGATCTCTCTGGCAGAGATAGTACTTTGTCCTCTCTCTCTTCAGCATCCGGAATTCTTCAGCAAAGTCAAATCAATAACATCTCTCGGCTCATCTACCTCGTGCATCATCATGTCAATCTTGAAATACTCCGTCAAAGGAGTAATCAAGCCTCTCATAAATATGCCTCCAATCGTGGTAATAGCATGATACATCAGCCGGTGAGCTACATCTCATGGAGAATCCATAACTCCTTTTCAGAAACTGATCCCTGACTCTTCTCCGTCCCCAGAATAGTATTGGCTATAAACCAATGCATCGTGCATATAGTTGGGTTACGGAGCTGTGAGCTCTTAGCAAACTTCGTATCAAATACCCTCTTGCCCGTGAGATGCTCCTAAAATGCCTTTCGGTGACCCTTGTCAACAGGCAAGTCTTGTTCTCCCCCTAGCTTATGAAGCTACGGAGAACTTATTCATCGTCATAAAATGATGTGCACCCGCCAATTGAAATGAGATAGCCTCCTTAGTAGGATCCTCGGGAGGTAGCTCCTTGAATGAACAAGATATGGTGCTAAGGACCTCTAATGTTAGGCTCGTGTGGGTCTTCGAGTTCTTGGTGAGAAATGTATCTCATTCAAGCATTTTTCCCATCAATTCAACGTCTTTCCACACTCTAATCTTTGTCAAATCAGCTATATCGAACCACCGCATCAAAAGCATAGCCCTCTTATCTACCTTCCTAAATCCGTATTAGTTAATGCCTGGTATCACACGATCACCGAATAAGGAGGTAATGGCTCCTCCTCTTCGATGGTTTCGGCATGGGTGGTTGGCTTGCCGACGTTGATGTTTGGTCCCTTTCTAGGTCTCCTTGCCACCATCTTGAAGTGTTTTGGTAGATTCGTCTAACACTTCAAACACCAAACTTCACGAAGCCGGTTTTGCACCTATACGAAAATGACACCAAATATTCATACAGGGCCGAATCCATTCAAACCAAGTCTAGGAATGTATTCCTCTCATGGAATAGATATGATTAGAGCTATGATTCGAACATAACGATGAACAATTGAGAATTTCATGCTTAGGATATTTTAGGATCGATTTAAATATGAACGGATTTTTTCAGAGCAAAAATAATTGCATAAAGCTCTTTTTCAGTGGAAATATAATTGTATTGAGCTTCATCTAGGGGATTGGACACCTAATAAATTACGTGAGGTACTTAGTCCTCTTTTTGATTGAGAACAGCCCCCACAGTTTTATTGTTGGCATCATACATAATTTCAAATAGGTAATTTCAATCAGGAGGTTGAATAATAAGAGTAGAAACCAATTTTTCTTTCAAAATATTAAATGTATTTTTGCAGTCATCATCAAAAATAAAATCAGAATCCTTTTTCACTGAATTGTTCAAAGGATTGGCTATTTTTTGAAAAATCTTTATTACATCTGCGATAAAAATCAGCATGTCCTAGGAAAGCACGTACTTCTCCAACGCACGAGGGACAAGATAGAGATTTTATAACTTCAACTGTTGCAGGTCTACCTCTAATCCCTTAGCCGATACGACGTGTCATAACACGATTCATTTTTCAACCATAAAATGACATTTTTCATAATTGAGTATCAGATTAGTCTCAATACATCTTTTCAGCATCATTTCTAGATTTTTCAAGCATTCATCGAATAAATTGCTTAATACTATAAAATCATCCATGAACACCTCAATAATATAAGAATAATCAGAGAAAATTGACATCATACATCTTTGGAACGTTGCAGGTGCATTGCATAGGCCAAAAGGCATATGCGTATACGCATAAGTACCAAATGGACATGTGAATGTTATCTTTTCTTGGTCTTCAGGAGCAAGTACTATCTACTTGTATCCAAATACCATCCAGAAAACAATAGTGCGACCTTTCAGCTAATCTCTGAATTATTTAGTTCATAAAAGACAATGGAAAATGATCTTTTCTAGTTGTTGAATTTAATTACGATAGTCCATACAAACTCTCCAGCCATTTTGAATTTTGATTACGATCATTTCACCATTATCTTTTTATATGATAGTAAGTCCTTTCTTTTTAGGCAGTGCATGGATACGACTAACCCACTATGAGCGAGTAATTGGATAAATCACTCCAGCATCGAGCAATTTCAAAGTCTCATTTTTTATAACCTCCATCATGGGCGGATTTAAGTGTGGTTAAGGCTCACGAGATGGTTTTCAATTGTCTTCTAATAAAATTCGATGCATACATGTGGAGGGACTAATTCCTTAAAACAACGATTGTCCATCCAATAGCTGCTTTGTGCTTTTTTTAAAGATATTGACTAAAGCTTCCTCATAGGGGTTTTTCAATTGGCATGAAATAATGATGGGTAAATTTTTTTTATCACCCAATTTGGCATAATTTAATTGAGGTGATAAGGGTTTCAACTCAAGATTCGGTGGGTTTTTCACAGAAGGACACATTTTGTCATGGCTTGCATGTAATTCAAGCAAATTTACCTCTTCATGATTTTTCAATCTATCTTTTAAAAATGATCATAATTTTCAAATTGGAAATTTTCTTCCTACACATCAATTCTCATAATAGCTTCCATGAATTCATCATGATTTAGCTCAAATAATTCCTCTTCAAAAGGAATGAAAGAATTAATTGAGCAGGAAGAGAAAACTTGATTACTTGGATGTTTCATGGCATCATAAATAATAAAAAATAATTTTATCACCATCAAATTTCATGGACAATGTGCCACTATTCACATTAATTTTTGTATTGGCAGTTCTTAGGAAAGGCCTCCCAAAAAAATTAGAGCATGAGAATTATGACTTGATCCATTATCTGTCTTTAGAACATAAAAATCAACAGGAAACAAAAGCTCATCCACTTTGACTAAAAAAATCTTCAATTATACCTATCAGATGTGCAACGGACCTATTCGCAAGTTGAATAACAACTCCAGTTGGTTGTAATGGTCCAAGATTCAAAGAATTATAAATTGATAAGGGCATCACATTAATTGACGCACCTAAATCAATTAGGTATCATGAAATTTCTTCACTTCCTGTAGTGCAAGGTATTGTTTACAATCCAGGTCATGAATGTGTAGTGGTTAGTGAGAATTTCTTTACTATTTTACAGAAGAAATTCCCTCAAGAACAGAAAGACCTTGGCATGTTTACAATCCCTTGCACTCTAGAAAGTTAAGAAATTTCAAGATGCTTGATTGAATTAGGTGCGTCAATTAATGTGTTGACCATATCAATTTATAATTGTTTGAACCTTGGACCATTACAGCTACTAGAGTTGTCATTCAACTTGCTGATATGGGATAGTAATATCATTCATAAGAAAGCCTTAGTGACATATTGACGATGGATAAATAGTCTTCAAATAGCTGACATGACGATGCCGATGACTATGAGTTGGTTAAGTTTTAGTGATGTTTATGACTGATACACATTTGTTATGCTATCTAGTTCCATTATGTTTTGCAAACTTTTTTCCGTCGCATTGTAAAAATGAATTTTGCGAAGGAATCTGTCGCAACTAAATATAATTATTATTAATTTATTAAACATTTAATTATATTAAGAAATTAATTTAACAATATTTTATTTATTTTGCGACGGAATCCGTCGCAATTTAAAATAAATTTTAAAAATTATGTTTTACAACGGAAAAAGTCAATCCGTCGCAATATATCTTTGTTTGCGACGGAGCCGTCGCAAATTATCGGTTTTGGACGCCATTGATGGCGACGGAATATTCCGTCACAAATTCTATCGCAGATGTTTTCCATCGACGGAGTATTCCCTTTTGCGATGGAATTCGTCCGTCGCAAACTGTATTTGTTTTTTGTAGTGTATATTGAATATTGAGACAGATTCCGTCGCAAATGATGCATAATCTCAACTTTTTATTTTTTCATTTTTACGTTGTTAACATTTTAAAAGCCTGTTAGAATAAAACATGATGTCCTGACAGTTTTTGTTTAAAAAAATTATTACCGTTTTAAAAGTTTCTTACAATAAGGAAAATTTACCTAAAACTACAAAGGGATGAAAAAAATACCCAACCAATACAAAACGGAATCTTAATTAAAAAAACATACAATTGGAGTCTGAAACCGACGCGCACAACTTTCAACTGCCAAAACCCAGAACGCCCTCTATTCCGTCTCATCATCTCCTTCGCACGCTTTCGAATTGAATCTACCTGAAAATTTCAAATTCTACTTGCCAATTTCACTGAACAAATTTTGACATTAATTTACTGCGAATTTTCTGGGAATTCAATTTTGTGTGTGGCGTTCTGCAAATTTACAGCGACAACAATTTCAAAAGGAATCATTTTAACTACCAATTTGTTGAATGCAGTATCGTTCGAATCATTTTCTCTCAGATTTTGTAGTGCATTCAATGCATTCAACAAATCAAATTTTTTTTTCAGGATTCGAAAAAGTATGATTGTAAATAACAATAAACTTTCAAATCTTGTGTGGGTGTGATATATTACTATTTGTTAGGGTTTGAAACATAAATTCACACCGTTAAACAATTAACCGGCGCTGTTTGATATTAAATCGGAGCTCTGTTTGGAAATGAACAGGCGCTCTATGAAATTAAGCATGCGCTCTGTTTGAAAATGAACAGGCGCTCTGTTTGGAAATGAACAGTCGCTCTGTGTATTTCTAACAGCGCCTGTTCAAAATTAAACAGAGCGCCTGTTTAAAAATAAATAGAAGGACTGTATAATTTTAAACAAGGACTCTCAAAAATTTCAAATGGCGCTCTGAATTAAACAGGCGCTCTCAAAATCTTGTGCGGGTGTGATATTTTACTATTTGTTAGGGTTTGAAACATAAATTCACACCCTTATAGAATTAATCGGCGCTCCGTTTGAAATTAAATCGGCGCTCTGTTTGGAAATGAACAGGCGCTCTGTGTATTTTTTAACAGAGCGCCTGTTTAAAATAAACAGAATGACTGTATAATTTTAAACAGGGACTCTCGAAAATTTCAAATGGCGCTCTGAATTAAACAAGCACGGTGGTTATGAACTTGACATTATTATCAAATGTGCAACAGGAATAATGGCAGGACAATACATGAGTAATTTAGGAGCCTTGCTGAAAATTTTCACATATCCAAAAGAGGGAATGACAGTTATGGATCAACACAGATTGTATTTCATAAAGACCCCCTTTTGGAATCTCATAAAGACGATTCTTGAAAGAAGGGTGACGATTGGGAATTCGAGGAAAAGCGATCTTTGCATATATCAGATTGTGGTAGGTTACAACAGAATGGAAAGATCCTTCACCTTAGGCAACCATATATGCACGATCAACGAAATGGACATGAAACTGATTTTTGGAATAGTTGATGGCAGTATTGACATGAATCAGGGTAGGTTGATGGAAACAATAAATGAGTCTGAATTACTGGACATATGTTTTAAGGATCGAAAAACGGGAAGCAGACCACAAAGGGAATTGACAACAAGGAAATCAAAGAGACTTTGATTGAAGTTTCACAAAAAACAGAAGTGTCAAATTATGAGGACACATTACGACTGCTGGTGCTCTATATGTTGAGTACACGGTTTGTGAGCACGTCCAAGCCTTCGTTGAATTGGAGCTACTGTAATTTGTGGCCGACATTGAAACAATGCGTGATTACAAGTGGACGTCCCACTTTTTCCAAAAATTGATTGGATCATTGGACGATAACTGCTCCATTCCGAGAAAAATGACAGGATGTGCAATGCTAATCCCTTTAAGTATTTCAGACGATACAAACTGATTTTTTTCAGTCATTCTTTCTAGCGCTCTGTGTTTCCAATAGGCGCTTTGTTTCCAATAACTGACGCTCCGTTTCCAACAACTGGCGCTCTGTCCCACCCAAATGACGCTCTCTATTTAATACACAGGCGCTTTGTTTTGTAGATTGACATATAATAAAATAAATAATGATTGTTAATTCTTTATTTCAATTTTCAGTACTGGTTTCTGGAAAGGACCGAAGTCATACAACCATCACCACATGTTTATGAAGATTGCAGCATGCCAAGATATGCAAGGTGGAGTCTCAAGGATATCCCGAAAGACATAGATGCCTCCTTCAAAAAATTCAATGTGAAGAAGATAAATAAAATATTCAGAATTTATCATAAATGTCTGAAACAATACAATTAAGTAATAATATGGTCTTAAATTATTTCAGATAATTTTTGACCGATTACGTCCAACCGAAGTGGAAAAGACTTTGCATGGCATGTCACCAGAAGACGATCAAGCAGATGACAATGATTCCCTCAATGGAACACCAACTCAAGGCCCCAATGTGGCTGATTTTGAGTTCAGGACAAGGAGCTGTCATTCAAATTCTACTAAGGCAACAGAGAGCGATAAAGAAATACAAGAAAAAAAGATGAAGAAGCTACCTCTGATGATGTGGTGATAAAACACATCAAGCCGGGAAAGATGGAACGGCTGGACAAAGAACTGGTCGAGGCAAAAGCACAAAACCTCACTCTGATAGAGAGATGGGAGGAGGAAAAGAAAGAACTTTCCTTGTTGATAACAACTAAATTCATGCTGACGTTATTGTTTGTTTGCAAAAATTTTAAGAGTATGTTTCTAAAGCATTTATTGTTTAAATTTGTAAGAAAGCTTGAGGAAACAAGCAAAAATTTGAAATTGGAGTAAGAGCAATGAAAGGATGTAGAGGATGCGATGACTTTGGGAGGAGTAGAGGTATGAATTTTTGGGTTCTATTAACTCGCGCTCTGGATTTTTGGGTTCAGGCGCTTTGGGTTCTATCAAGAAAAAGAGTATGGTCATTCCAAAAATTAACAGGTCTTTTTTTATTCAGGTGGATACTCCTGGAAGAAAAATGTGAGGAGAAATCTCATGAACTTAAAGGGGCTGAAAAAAAGGTAATTTAGTGAAAAAACAAAAAGAAATGAATGGAAAACTGTCCTGTCGCTCTGTTTTTTAATGAATGTCTCTTGAATTCAGAATTAAAGCACTAATCAATTTTTGAAATGTCAGATCAAAACATTGGAGGCAAACATTGAGAAAACAAAACTTG
This sequence comes from Drosera spatulata, assembly GCA_035668315.1. NCBI lineage: Eukaryota > Viridiplantae > Streptophyta > Magnoliopsida > Caryophyllales > Droseraceae > Drosera > Drosera spatulata. Next base: position 14,840 of record JAOVYX010019110.1, read on the forward strand.
AATTATCAAAGGCATTGGAAAAGGTAAAAAGAACACACTGTTTCTGAAGGCGCTCGGTGTTTTTGATTGGCCCTCTGTTTTTTTTTTATTGGCGCTCTAATCACAATATTTCTTAAGGCGCTGTGTGTTTTTTAATAGGTGCTCTGTTTTATTGCAATGATTTCTGTGGTTCATTCAAAGATTCTTAAAAAGGGTCTTTTGATTCCATTAGGTCAATACCTTGGAGGGTGATTTAACCTCAACAAGATCTAAACTTGAAACATTACGACTTACAAAGATGAGTCGAGTGGGGCTGTCAAGAGATGATCCTGTCAACAGTGCAGCAAAAGATATTTTACAACTGGAAAAGAAAATCGAAGAACTGGTTCAAGGGAATGAAAACTTGAAGTTGTTGATGTCGAAAGAATCCAAAGTGAAGCAACTGCTACGGAAAGAACTAAGAAAATCTGGAGAATTGATAATGAATGCCACAGCGGAACAAGAGAGGTTAAATGCAATCATCTTTGTAAAAGAGGATGAAAAAATAAAGCTGTTGGAAGAACTTCAAAAGGAAATGAATATTACAGCAGAATACAAGCAGTTGTTGGAGAGCACGCAGAGAATAATCCAAACAAAAGAACAAGAACTACTAGATCATTATCAAATCATTGATGATGATCAACTGTTAAAAATGAATCTGAACAACAAGCCCAAGTAGAGGAAGAGAACAAAAAGAAAAAATATGGACGTACACCAACGTCGATGATCAAACGGATCAAAGACAAGGGTCCGAGATCAAAGAAAAGGATGAGCAACCTCGAATATGATGAGTCGAAGCGGAGCAAGACTGCAGGGGATGTTGAGAGCTACCTGACGGACGAAGTAAGGACCAAATGGGCAATGATGAAGGACCAACCCTCCACGTCTACGTAAGCGTTTGAATTAATGATAATATTGCAGTGAATTTCATTTAGTTTCCTTCTTTTTTGCATATTAAATAATTCTACTCGTCATTTACATCATGAAATCAAATATTTTGCAAAACAGAGCGCCTGTTATAAACAAAACAGAGCGCCAGTATTACAACATAATAGAGCGTCTCTTTGAACAAAACAGAGCGCCTGTTATATTGTTTTTATTTTTTTTAAAAGATATAAAATAGATATTAAACTAACAAAGCAATTATCATTTCAATGACATCATTTGTATAACAAATGACGGGATCAGGGATGATGCGTATGTTGATTATGACGATGTCAATCATATTGCAAAAAACGGACCATTATCAAATAGTACGATCAATGCTTATGTAACATTGATGTTACAAAAAGCAAAATGCAAAGAACAAATTACGATCTACAATCCAGACTATTGGGTAAGTTATTTAATGTTATGAATATTAGATTACATTTCTACTTCAGTATGACATAACTCACTTTTTTTATTATATTTAATGCAGTATATTGTTACATAACAAAATAAACAGGCAGCCGTAAAATGGATAAAGGACAAGATGATTGAACAAAGGACACAACGTTGGCACCTATTCGCGATGAACTCAACTGGAGGAACACCAAAGGGTTCAACGGCTCTCCATTGGACTCTGTTAGCGTTTAACAGTGAGAATAATAGTTAATAGTTGGATTCACCACAATTCGAAAACAACAAAAACATCGTATGCGAGAGATGCTCAAATACTGGTAAAAACAAATACGTCCATCTTTTTTTTTTAATTTTCTTTTTAAAAAATAAAAATATTAACAATAATTTCAACATGATGTAGGTGGATTGTGTGCACAGTTACCTGCACCAATGGAATTCGGAACTCAAGTAAATCAGAACCCTAAAGTGATTATCAACAAAAGTATGCCATTACAGCAAAACCTGGATTGTGGTGTCCACGTCTGCCATTGGATTGAATTGATGGCAAACGGGGAAGAAATACAGAAGTCCACAACACTAGAAGAAATCCGGATGTTCAGAGCGAAGATGTTATCTATGTTGATAGAGGGATATCAGTTAAAAACAATATGACGGGTTTTGCATCTTATTGTGCTCCTTGATTTTTTTTACGAATGATTTGATTTATATATTTCTCAATTCAATGAAACACATGAGATCAATTGTCCATATATATCTTATTTTCTGTTTTCTTTTCCAATGTTTATATCCTTCGATGGAGCTCTTTCGATGGAGCTCTGTATCGAAAACAGAAGGCGCTCTGTGTTTTGAACAGTCACGTTGTGACCGACAGTTTCAACAAGCACTCTATTTGGATGTACTACCGCTCTGCCGCTCTGTCACATTAACAATAGGCGCTCTGTCTTGTTAAAAGTTTGACACAAACATGAAAATATACAACGCTCTGTTTTAAATACACAGCGCTCCTAACGAAAACATAAAAACACAATATTGAACTGTATAAAAAACAGAAGGTGCTTTTTGTTTTGAACTGTCGCTCTGTGGCCAACAGTTTTGTGCTGTCGCTCTGTCGCTCTGTCACGTTTACAATATGCGCTCTGTTTTGTTACAAGTTGGACACAAGCATGAAAATACACAACGTTCTGTTTTATGTAGGCAGCGCCCCTAACGAAAGCATAAAAACACAATATTGAACTGTTGGATAAAAAATTACAATTTGTGGAAAAGAATTTGCAATCGCACAGTGCAAAACAGAAAAGGGCTGCGAAACCGGTAATGAGGCAGTTTGAATCAGTTTTTGAAAAATTTTAAAAATTGTATGTTTTGAGAAATAAAAATCCTTCTGGTTGTTGGAATTAATTTTCCAAAACTGTAGGTTTGGGTAATTTTCTGTTTTAATAAAACATCGAATGTCGAGTTATAAATGATATTTTTATTTATTTAATTGTCCTTACTATTTCAAAAAATAAAAAAATAAAGTAAATAAATAGAAAATACAAATGACGGTCTTGTTGTCATCGATTTAGATTGCTCTCGGTAACCGAAGAACCATTGCAGCCGGCATCTCCACTCCCTTTCTCGCGTGAAAAACCCTAATCGCAGAATCATCCATCGACGTCGACATCGCCGACGGCCTCATCCTATACCACCTCCTACACAAAGCACGCAACTCATCTCTCTCTCTCTCTCTCTCTCTCTCTCTCTCTCTCTCTCTCCCCCACTATCTGTAATGTGATTATCTTCACTCGTCAATCTCTCTTATTTCCACTCCTAGTCTCGATTAGATCTTCCGCAATGTTCGATTGCGATTTCGATTTTCATGTTTAGTCCTTTGAATATGTGCAATCGATGGCTGTTTGATGTCACTCGAGTCGGTTCCATTTGAGTGGCATTTCTTGACAATTTTGGGTATTTAACAAGAAAAAAGGGTTAAAACTAGAAATTGACTCTCAGTCCTCATTTTCATGATATAGTACTAGATACTGATTTGGCAAATTGATTAATGAATGTTTCTGACTTCTGGATCTGCTGGTTTGTGATTTTTGTGTGGTGGTTTTCGTTTTACCTGTTGTAAACCATCTTTTGATTGAACTCTACTATACATTGTCTTTGTATTCTCATTGTGCATTGGTTTTAAATTGTTGTGATTATCTTTGTCGTAAGTCACTTGTCCCGTCTGATAAACTGCGTTCTGTTTGGATTTTGGGCTTTTTTCACTTGTCGTAAGATGTGTTTTTTTAGTTTATTAATGTGGTGGATTGTCCTGGACCCTAGTGTATTGGGTGTCAGAGTTGCTGTATCAATTGATTGTTCTCTATTTCATGCTGTTTGTTTTTTCATAATTTGTTTACATAGTGGTTTGTCTTGGATCAAAGTTTTTGGGTATCATAGTTGCTGTTGGGTTTGTGTTTTAGGTGATGGTTGTAGGTAGAGGTAGCTAGCTAGGAGATTTTTGTGCCATTGGTTGTAGAATAGGTGTAGATGTGAGATTCGCAAATGCCATGGTGCTCCTGCTTTACTCGTTAAACCAACAAAAGATCCGTCTATCATAAACCAGTTTCATTTCTGGCGTTACCGACCATTCTATGTTATCATTTTGTCAGTAATACCCTCTATGGTCAATCTTTGCTCAAATCCAACGAAGGAGTGAAATACTTGAACCTGTCGTTACTGTAAAAGGTTCTCTCATTGCATAATTCATGTGATTTGTATAGTAGTTGCAATTAATACAAAGGACTTCTAATCCCAGGTCCATAAGATATGCATAAATTCTTTTTATT